>PVJL010003216.1:0-10593 GCA_004026885.1 Lyroderma lyra
GGGAAGAGCTCTCTGGCACCCAATGGAAGTCTCCTCAGAAAGGAATAGACCCAAGGAATTGGCGGGACCGGAAGGCGAACACCGGAGTGAACTACTCGTGGCGCGTAACACAAGAATTTAAAGGAAGTGACTTTCTGACACCGGTGATTTAACCCGTGCGCTCAGTTTCCTTGGAAACTCGAAGTCTTATTCTTAAGGTCTGTAGACCAACAGACAGGAAACACCTTTAAGCCTTGCCGAGTTCTTCTCTTGAGTATTTATTCATCAATGCTGCTCGATTCAGATTTCCGAACTTTAGAGTAGCCAGGGTTTTGAAAAGAATGAGGCGGGAATTGCTAGATTACTGAGCCAAACTAGGCGAAAGGTGCCTGACTTTAACTGGCTAAAGTATCTCAATAAACAGGGCTGTCCCAAATACCAAATTCAACCAAGGAAACGCTTTCGGAGTCGCCAGCACTAGATCACTTACTCCTACCTCCATTAAGGCTTATCCCTCCTAAAACCAGTTTATTCTTTTTTGCCAAGTACATTTCAGTGTCTTCAAAAGTAGGCAGTTAATCACGATCTCCCATTTTTTTTTTATCCTGTATAGCCTAAACTTGACTCAAATACTAGTGTCCCAAAAAAAGGAAAACCTGAGACAGTTTCTCACAAATTAGAGAAACCACTTTGGGGAGAGGTTTGCTGCAGGAGAGAACAAGAGGCCAGTTGATTTGTTTGCCTCACCTTCAGTTTTACATCTTCCCAAAATGACAAAATTTACAGCCATATAAATAAATTTTTAAAAATACTTCCATATTGTTGTTCTGATTTTACAAATTTTTTAAATATCAAATCTTTCAAATAGCTCCAACATATTTTTACTGATTTTTCTCTCCTAAACTTCTAAAGCTCTCAGCTGATCTAACCTTGTTTTGCCATTTGATGTATGTGATATAACAGAAAGGGATCCCATCTAGACTCTGGAACCAGATAGCCCTGGATTCCAGTCTCCTAAACTGCTCCTTTCAGGTTATCAGTAGTGAGATGAAACACAAAAAACTCCCAAATTCATCTGATAAAGAATATGAATGTTTATAAATCAATATTCAAAATAGCTGCACACATCTGTTTTCACTTGAATAGGAAAATCACATTGTGAGAAATTTTAGAACCTTAACTTAAAATACATGAATATTAACATTTACCAATATATTTACACATTTATTTACATAAACAAATCTGATGAAAAATAGCATATGTTACTATTTTAACACAGCAGGTTTTGACCACTCTTTGAAAACTGATCCAGGAATATGCACTGCATTTAGTTACAAAACATATTTCAACCTTTTCTGAACTCCTAGAGGTTTCCTACTCACACAAAATATTCCAAAGCCCCAGTTTCAAAACAAAACAAAACAGGAGCAGTTGTACTTCATCTTAAAAGACTACAAAATTGCCTTTGTTTAAAAATATGAAAATTCTTAATGGTATTTTTTAGTATATTCTATGCTTTTATTTTCAGAAAAGTACTTAATAGAACATTAAGCATCTATCATCTATGAAGCTGTGTACTTCATAATTTGAAACAGCTACAAATTAGTTCTCATATAATACCCATATGAGGTAGGGCCAGTAGTAATCCCACTTTACAAAGGAGGAAAACAAGATGTGACTATTTGCTAGAAAAAAGTCTGAAGTTAAATTTATTTTCTTAAAAACCACACTGATTAGCCTGCCTAGTTTCTTTTACAAGTGAAGAGGTTTGTTTCAAGTGGGGGCAAGAAAGGAGGTATCATTCAGGTATATCTCAGAAAGCAAAGAGAAGTACCTTCAACAATGGGTAATTAATTGAGAAAAAAATGATTATGGATTACCTGAATGCATCTACCTAAGCAATGGAAGTTAGTAATAGAGGATTGCAAAATCCTTCAGCAACATGGTATTTTCTGTTTTTTTAATTTTTCCTGAGGTCCAAACACGGTATATATTTTCCTACTCAAAGATCTTGTAAAATTATGGTGTGAATAATTATCTTGATGACAAACCAAGAGCTCTTTAATCCACTGGGTTTTATTGCTCAAAACTTTAATTAGATACCAATATATTTCTAACCAGATAACTTATAAAGCATTAAAAAAATAAATTTTAGAAAAACTAAACATTAAGATCCTCCTTTTAGGTTCTTCTCTGCACAAAGATGTTTCTGTAAACATTTTTAATCTTAAAATTCCAAATTATTCAAGTATTTCTTTAAACTTATGGCTTTACCTATCAGTAAAAATTGAAGCAAATATGTAAAAAGTCTTAAAATCCTCATCTGTAATTCCATGGAAATCATTTACAAAAAGCTATTTGCTTTTTTTAAAAGCCTTCTCAATACTATTTCTTGAGAATTGGAATTCCATCTTGTATTACTATTACTTAGAGATTTCTATTTGGGTATTTAAATTCCTAATTTTTCCTGAATTCTCCTTTTTTCTCCCTCTTATCATTACATCATTGTCACATTGTTATTAGTTGACAGTTAAACACTAGGGATAAGCACAAATTCATTTTTATAAGAAATTAAATTAAAGGCATGGCAGTTTTTCTTCACTTCAAAAGTTAAATACAAGGCCAATTTCACTTTGCAGTAATGAGTTTTTTAAATGTTCCCAATGGAAATAAAAGCTTGGCTGCTACAATATAAACATACCAGGAAAGTAGATCCAAAGAACTGCCAATCAAATACAAGCAAGCATAATTCTCAAGCGAGTTCTAAATTGTATTCATGTTGAACTGAATCATTTTAGTGATTCCAAGACATTACTATTCCCTTTCAGTTCAGAGTTGTTATAAGATGCAGATTCATGTTGGGTATATGCAGCAAACAGCTTCATTTTTTTGTTTTAATCCTTTTTTTAAATTCCACTAACACTCATGTTTATTATTTCAACTATTGTGCTTTCAATACAATGACACAGCTGTACATCAGGGTCCATGCTTCCAGTGTCCCTGGGTCCATTTTTAAAAGATGGATCTTTAGAGATTCCAGACCATCCACTTGGTTTCTCCTTTATTTGTTGAAGACCTAAAAACATAAGAATAAAAATTAATTAAGGCAAGAAATCTTGAAAGGATTTTAGTTTTTTTGTTTGAGATATTAACAAGTCTCAGAAATAAGTTACTACTTACGTGTAATAATTGGATCAATGTCTCTTGTCTGAGTGGCAACATCAGAGGCACAGACTTGCCCTATTTGGATCAGCAAAGACATAATATCTTCATACAGTGGAGGAAATGCTCGACAAAAAGAGACCAAACTTGGCAGAGTTGGCATGAAAAAAGCATATCGCTTAGCCTGTGTTAAAACTGTTGGTAAGAGTGAAATAGAATTATTAGAGTTATAGATATAAATTCAACACATATAGACTACCTAATATACTAGGGCTGTCCAGAAAGTATCCAGCCATGTAATATGAAGAAGAGAGGCATTTATGGCTGGATTTTTTCTGGACAGCCCTTGTACTAACCATCATGCTCTATGCTGGGGATACTCAGTTTTCTAAGACACAGTCAGCTTCTGCCTTTAGGAAGTGAGCTCACAATCTAGTAGTCAGCCACCATCCAACATATAAATTCTTATGCCCAAGCACTGTGATATTATCACACACATTATTTCATTTAATTCTCACAAGTCTTATAAATATAGAAAGTACTATAATGATACCTACTTTTACTCATATATGAGAAAACTCGTTAAATAAAATTTAGGTTAAGAAACTTGTTTAAGACCACACAGCCAATTGGTGGTAGAGTTAGGTCTGTACTCAGGCAGTTTAAGCTCTTAACCACTACAAGTAATTGTAACATGAGGTGAATACAATGGAAGGAAAAATGAACAGTGTTATGGGAGCCCTGAGAGAAAATATGAAACTAACTAAGCCATTACTTTAAAAGACAGAATTGCAGTTTATATTTCTTAAAGTAGTTTATTTTCATACCATTTTACCCTATAAACCAGAAGTGGTTAAAATGTTAGGGTATATTGTAGAATTTACAGAAACAACTAATACATTTATTTATACATAATGATTATATTTTCCTGGAACTCTAAGCATGTGTAATAAATTGTCATTTGTTTTCTATTGACATAATTACATTCAGAGATTTGATTTCCACTTATAAAATATGGGAACCTTATTATTTATTATAAATCTATAATATATCATTCACAAAATCAAAGATATAATTTGCCTACCTATTCATCTTCTCCACGTTATAAATCACATTTGTAATGGGAAAATTTTAGAAGATGGCATAAATTAATTAGTGACACAGAAAACATAGTGTCATTAATCAGAAAAAAGACGTCCTTCATTATGTTAGAAGTTTTGGTGTCAGTTGACTACACACCTGTTAGCAAAGTTCCCATGACATTGACAGCTAAGCGAGCCACGCTTAGTGACTTTGGTAATGCATACTGGATACACAAATGAGAAAGCAACTGGATAGCAAATATCTGCAATACAAAATCCAAATATTACATGTCTCTGAAGACTACCTTTAAGTATTAAAAATTATAAAAAGTTTTATATAACTAGCAAGACTGGAGAGAGATCAAAATTTTCCTCAAGTTCCAAAATGATCATACCTGTTTTTCAAGTTCTGGCTGTGCAATAAGCTCAGGTATGAAATCCAGACAGATATGCATAGATGGAATACCTGCGACTGTCAGAGGCAAAAGTTCACATGGATAACCCTATCTCAACAACAAAGGGGGAAAAAGTTAGAAATAGAGTAAGTCAAATACAGATAAAAACATACAGGAAGGTTTTACTTCCTTTATATAAAAGTTGCTCAGAAGGCAACAGTGCCTTACATGCAGTGCATCCTGGCATTTCACCTTTCTGATGCACTAGAATAGAGGTAAATTATCTGAACACTTTAATAAAATCTTAAAAATCCAGATTTTTCTGCATATTGCAAAGGAGCATAATTATTTGTGTGATCTCCAGTTTCTAAATAGTCCCTATTAACTTAGTACTCAAACCCACCCCCCAAAATAAAGTGCAACCATAAAGCATCATTCTTTAACAACAGACCTGGAAGTGAACAAGCTTAGCAATGTTGGGATCCGCAATGAACATTTGGTGCAACAGACAACAGATAAGGCACTGAACTTCTCGGAGGTTACAAAGCAAATTGTCTTCTCCTTCCTCCATTCCCCTACTTGGAGTGTTGGTAGTAACAACATTTTGAACATTCCTTAGCAAACTGTCTGGATTGACAGCCTTTGCTTTCTCTTCTTCAGTAGGTAAGCAAATTTCCAAGAGAATCTGGACAGCTGCACTATCCTACAAGGAAAGAAAAAAGGTCAATTTAAGAAGTTTTTGAGAAATTTGTTTGAAACCAAATCTGATTTTGTTTTCACATGAACAGAAGTAATAAAAATAATGATTTCTTAAAAAAAAAAAAAAAAAAAGTACTTCTAGAGATAGAAGTGAGCCATCTAGGGAAATGGTTGTCACCTTTTTAGGGTCATGAACCCTTTTAAGAATCTGGAAACTATACAGATTCTCCCTAAAACAATTAACATATGTAAACAAACATATTGCATAATTTAAGGATGGTCACATATTCCTTAGGCAGATACATGGACTGCAGTTTAAGAACTTGTACTAGAGGAGTATTGTGACTCAGTGACATCCAAAACTTGCCCTAGACAGAAAAATGACTTCTATCAGAATCCTCTTCCTTCCTCTGGAACTCCTACTTCTCCAAGGATCTCATCCTCTATTCTCCTTCTTCCTCTCACCTGGCTACCAACTTAATTAAATCCTCTGAAGATGGTGGTTAATAATTAATGTCTAAAAGTCACTTCCCAAAGCTCTTTTCCCTTTTAATTTGAAGATGAGCTCTTTAAGGACCAGGTTCCACAAGGCAGGATTCCACCTTACCATCCATTCTACCTGAACAACTCAAATGTTGCTCAGTCTACAAGCTTGGGTGTCATTTCACAAAATAGTAGTTTCTTGAGGGGTGACCTATTTGATGCCCCTACATGTAAAGGAGAGCTATAATCACTCTCATCTAGCAGGAAGGAGTACAAAAAAGAAAAAAGAATATATGACATGCATCTCTGAAAGTCATTGCCTGAAGAAAACAATTCCTTAATCAAATTGTTTAAGAACCTGATTATAATGTAAGGTTAGCCTTACATTATAATCATTTATAAACTAATGTTAGTTTTACTTTATAATCATCATGCTTGGGTTGAGGAGTTTTTGGTTTTGGGTTGCTATTGTTTTGTTTTGTTTTTGTTTGTAGACTCTGGAGCCAGACTGCCCAGGCTTTGAATGCTACCTCTGCCACTTAATAAATGTATAACCTTGAGCGAGTCACTTAACTTTTCTGGATCTCATTTTCCTTTAAAAAGGGAAATGAGAAGATTACATACCTTATCATAAGTTACTGTATTTTGCTGTGTATAATGTGCTCCCATGTACAATGTGCACCTACATTTTTGTCCCAAACTTTCAGGGAAAAATATCTTTTGTTTTAATTTTTTAATTCAAATTTTTATTTTTTATATGTAGGTACTTGGTTTTTATATTTAAAGGAATTTCAGCATTTATTTTTTAACATTATGGCACAAGAAATTTTATGCAACGAATAATTACAAAACACAAGAACATACAAGGTACAAGAAATTTTATGTATAAAATTTTTTATATAAAAAAATTATCATATCCCATATTCCAGGGTATTATTTAGCATACGGATATCATTATTGATTTCTACAGTTAACTTTTAACTCATAACCATAAATTAAAAATTAAAAACATTTATATAGATACAAAATTAGTACTACCCATATATTATGTGCATACTTATTTTTCCCTCACAAATTTGGGCATAAAAGTACACATTATACACAGCAAAAATACAGTAATTTTAAAGATTAAATGAGTTAATATACATAAAGAATTTAGAATAGCACCCAGCATAGATTAAGTATTATATAAATGTGGTAGCTATTACAATTCTCAATCCCTTATTTAAAACTCTGAGGGCCAGATTTATTTTAGAACTCAGAATTATTTTTACTGAAATATTATATGATACCTCCAATAGAGACTAGGATAGTACACTGTAATTAAACATATTAATATTTCTGCAGGAAAACATACCAATATTCACATTAAGTGGGATAAAGGCCATAAATAGCTTCACATCAATTCAGGTCAAGTTTTGTCACAAATGAGGTCACATCAGGTCAGGTTTTTCTGCCAATTGAATTACCAAAAAAATGCTTCAGTTTTCATAGCTTTTTGGATTTCTGTATTATAGATAAGGGATTGTAGACCTATATTATTGCTGTAATTCCCCTTATTGCCAATGAAAAGATTTCAGAAAATATATTTTAAACTAAGAAAACATTTCTACTTTGAAAACTTCAAATTGCTGAGCATTTAATCATCTCATCTCCTTTATGATTCAAAATGACTACTTAAGGCTTCAGTATAATTCTACATTGTTATAAAACTTTTCTAAATATAAAACTGAACCACTTATGTTGTCAAAGTTTATCACTGCCTGACACTTTATTTTACATAGATACACACCATATAAATACATGTATATGTACACACACACACACACACACACACACACACACAAAGGGCAGTTCAGAAAGTATCCAGCCATGTAATATGAAAAATAGAGGCACTTATGGCTGGATTTTTTCTAGACAGTCCTTGTATATACACACGCACATGCACACACTTTTTGTTCTACTTGTGTCCACCATTTAATTTTTTCCTACCACTTGATTTTAAGAAGCAAAAATCTTTTATTAAAATGTAAATCTTATTTAAATTAGTATCATGAAGATTATTTCTGATTTTAGTAATGGAGTCCATCTGATATTCAGAAGCAAAGGTTACATCATTATAGTATGTTTTATAATAAAAGGAATGCACAATATGTCACCACAATACATAAAGGGCATATTATGCCATTTATTAATATTTAACTGATTGTATTAACAGGGAAGCACTTGCCCTTTGTGACTAAATTTTACTTTATTACCTGAGCAGCCAGTAATGCATTTTTCAATTCTTCTCTAGTAACTTCTGGGCCATCAGTTTGTCCAACTAAACCTAGTGTATTATTCTGGGAAGGCCTATCCTGCTCTGCAGTCTCCTTGAGATGAGCACTAAGGTAGGCTTTGGAAGCAAGAAGATAGCCATTCAGCATGTGTAGAGTAATATCCATCAGTGGGGGGCATCTAAACACAGTAAAAAGAATACATAAGAATATAAATAAATAATTAGAAAAACCTAAATAGCACCTGAAAACCCTGAAAAAATACAAGTAGTAGTATATTGCAGGCATTACTTTCTTCTTTTAAAAAAAAAACAACACTGTTCTCAACATGTTTTCCATATTCATGTGCATACTTGTACTTCATTTGTTTTAATTGTTGCATAGCATTCCATATATAGATTACCAGGCCCATCTTTCAAAAACTCTGATACAGAATGTCTGGAATGGGTGGAGTTCGATTTTTTTTTTTTTTAACAAGTACTCCAGGTGATTCTTATCTTCAATTGGAGAACACTGATATAGTTTATTTAACCACTGACAATTTTTTTTCTACTATACATATTTACAGGTTTATTATAGAAAATTTGGACATTTCAGAAAAACCATTGACATACTGGCATTTAAGCTATATTCAATGTTTCACAGTTATAAACAATTTCTTTGACTCCCCGAAGTATAACTCTATAATAAAAATGACACTCAAATGACACATACCTGTGTACCCTCTGGTCACATCTTAAGACAATGAGAGGATCTATCATTAGGTCATTCTGAGTATACTTCTGCTGTCGAACAAACTTGATCGAAGGTTGAAGTGCATTAACTGTCATTACCCACAGTCTGATGAGAAAAATAATCACATGTTCAAAAACAGCTTTATTATAACTGAAAACTAGCCATCCAGTCCTTTTTGTTTTAGAAAGATAAATTCAGGGAAAAAACAGAAAACTGGTATGAATGAATTTCAAAAAATTAAAAACTATAGAAATCTAACCTATTATTGTGTCTCTAAAACAAAGGAAGATAAAACAGTAAACACAAAGTAGTTCCAAAAATCACCATCATAATGGAATAATCATGGCACATAAAATAAAAATTTGATTGAAAACCTCAGTAATACCATACTTTGTATATGACTGTGTAAGTCAGTGAGCCTCTCTGAACTGTCACCTCATCTACAAAATAGAATATAATACCTGTAAATTAAATACTTACCAAAGCACTTTGAAGCTGTATCTAGCCCCACAAATTAAGCCATAGATTCTCAATGTGAGATGCCACTTTGAGATGAGACATCAATAATTATAAAAGTGATTATTAACCTGACTGCACATCAGAATTACCAAGGGATATAACAATATGGAGGGTATCCAATCTCCTACAGTGAAGCCCAGGAGTCCACCAGTCCCACCTCACACACACAGTTTACCTACTCTTAAAAATGAATGGACACGGGTGGGAGAGGAGGCGGGGAAGCTAAATATAAGGTGATGGAAAGAGAAGTCACATTAGGTGGTGAACTTATTATACATCAAGTTGACGATGCACTGTAGAGTTGTATGCCTGAAACCTATGTAATCCTTGCTAACAGATGTCACCCCAATAAGTCTAACAATAAAAATGAATTAAAAAAAAAATGAATGGACAGCCAAGAATCATCAGACATTTAAAGAAAGCTTCTACTTTGAAAAAGATTGCAATTGCGAGGTCTCAGAATAAGTCCACAAGGTTTAAAATACAAATTATGAAAGACTCCAGAAAATAGAGGGAAAAAATTATTGAAGAAAAAAATATACAAGGAAATGTCCTGGAAATGAAGGCATTAGTCCCCAGACTGAAAAAGGCCAACCAACAGTATGAGTAAAAAAAAGACTCACACCAAAATACAGCATCATGAAATTCCAGAAAACAGTGAAATAAAATACTTAAAATCTTTGAGATAGAAAAAAAACAATGGTCACATACAAAAGGACTGAAAACTGGTATAACATCAGATTACCCAAGAGCAGTAACAGAAACTCTAATTTACTCAATAGAATAAAGGCTTCAAATTTCTAAAAGGAAAAATGAGCTAGAATTCTGTACCAATTATATGTGAGAGGAAGAATAAAATCCTTTTCATACATGCAAGTCTCAAAAAAAAAGATAAGTCTTCTAAACACTTTTCTCAGAAAGCAACCTGAGTTTAGGTTCCACTCTCTAAAATGAGGAACTAGACCAAAAAAGAGAAAAACAGGGAATCAAACAAAAAGAGAGCGAAAAGCAATTCCAGGATGGATACTGTGCATATCCCAGATTCAAATACATGGATGGAAAGCTCTGAAAGAAACATTTCCAAGAAAAAAAATGTTACTGATGTGTTATAACTAACTATAAAGTAAATGTCCCTTTAATAATGGGCTTTGGGGATGAATTAGTTAATGATACAAAAATAAAAGGAAACAAAACAAAACAAAAAAACCCTGAGCAAATGGAAAAGAGGCAAGTATTAGCTCAGGGTTTGTGTATGGGGTGTGG
>PVJL010003216.1:10693-144237 GCA_004026885.1 Lyroderma lyra
AGTGCTAAATCTGGAGTTCCCTGATGGTGTAGTGGCTTAAGGCTTCCGCGTTGGCGCTGTCAGCACTGTGGCCTGGGTTCAATTCCCAGTCAGGGAGCTACCCACATACCAAAAAGCAAAAAAAAAAAAAAAAAAAAAGAGTGCTAAATCTTCACCTATTATAGTAGGAAGTGAAAAGATAATTTCTAAATTGGAAAGTCAGGAAATCATAGTAATTTAAGCATATTACTGTGATTTGGGAAGAGATATAAATACCACAGTAAGATGATAAAGAGCTGAAAATAGTTGTCTCTGGGGAGTAACAGTCTAAAATGGGAAGGTGTGAGCAGACTGTATATACTATTTAACCTCTTAAGTATGTGTATTTACTATTTGATATATCAAGTTAATTGACATAGTTAATATAAAAATTACTTTACATATAATTTAAAATTATTTTTAAATTTAAAAAGTATAAATATTCCCAGATCTACTGAATAAAATCTCAAGTTAAGTCTAGCCCAATACTCTGATTTTTTAGAGGTGTCCAGGTGTCTCTGTACAATCTATAGAATAGCAGAGATGCAGCTGACTAAAGACAAAATAATTAGTCCAATGTTCTCTACACTTTGCTATACACTGAAATCATCTAGAGAATCCTCAAAAAAATACCAAAGACTGACTCCCACCCACAGATATTCTGATTTAACTGGCATGGGTTACAACATGGGGATCAGGAGTTTTAAAAGCTCTCCAGATTTTTAATGTTCAGCAAAATTTGGAGTCACTGCAGTGATGATCACAATCAGACCTAAATCACAATTAGCCACAGATGACTATACAGGAGGACTCGCTGTTAAAAAACTGCCTCAAGCTGGAAATACTTCAAGGTTTCTGTTTCTTAAGATAAAGTGTATTCTTTTCCTTAAAGTTATAACAACTGTTTAATTAATGATCTTTACAAAAGATATATATTGTCAAATATTCAACAATTTTTTTCAACATTTAAGTTTAGGCTATTTCAACATATAATCATGGCTAGCACTTATCCATTACATGTAACAATACACTGAAATTACCTTCTAGGCATCACAGTATTAAGAACCATCCATAGTTTGTTGACCGTTTGAAGAATTCGCCGTGGAACCCCTGAATTCAATAGCTGGTTCATAGTGGATGTTAATACTTCAGCATATGGTATAAGTTCACTGGCAGAGAGTAGAGTCAAGTGTTCTAGAATCTGCATCACTTGTGTGTGACTTACTGGAATAGCTGAAAATGCTAAAAGGAAAACTTAGCAGTCATAATCTAAATGCTGTATTGCTTACCAAGTAGGAAGTAATATTGCTCTATTGGACTATAGGCCAAGCAAATCAAGAAAATAATGTTGCTTAAAAAAAGCAAAACTTTTAATCCTAGCCATAATATTGGCTATCCTTAAAATAAGGGCCTTAAGAAAAACTCATGTTAAGTGTAGTTATTTCATAAAGAACAAAAAATATCTCATTTTAAAAAATCACTTTAGTGACCCAAGGACAAATGTCATTTCCTTGGTGATTCGGACCGATTTTAAAAATTGGTTGAAAGATAAAATAAAAATATACCCAAGTGTTACTTTTGATAATAACATTCATTTGAAATATTCAAACTCCTTGATACCTTCTTCTGGGTGGTCCCCTTTATAAGTTGTAAGCACCCAGCAGACAGACTGCTGTTAGTAAAAACTATCTAGAACTATGCTCTTCAACTGAATTGTCACTAACCACATCTGGTTATTGAGCACTTGAAATGTAATTGGTCCAAAATGAAATATGCTGTAAGTATAAAATACATACCAGATTGCAAAGACTTACTATGGAAAAACAGTAAAATATCTCATTAATAGTTTCTTATATTGATTGCATGATGAAACAATAACGTTAAGTATATTGGGTTAAATAAAACATTTATTAAAATTAATTTTATCTGTTTTTAACTTTTTAAATGTGGTTATAGAAAGTGTAAAATTATTATGTGTAGCACGCATCATATTTCTATTTAACATTGCTGAGCTACAACACTATCCATTCACAGCAAATACATTGCTCTATTCTATGGCCCTTACTTTTGACCAGTTTAGGACCTTCCTAAAACCACATGATCTATTTAGTGATATATAATAATACAGGAAACAGAAAGAAATTGAAAGAGAATTACCTCAAATACATTCACCCAAACATTGTCATACCACCCCCCACCCCAACCCCAACCCCCACCACAGGAAGATTATGCATGATTTTATCATTTCAATGAGCCTAACATTTCTTTGTACCATGAAAGGGGTAAGAGAATTATCAATTTACTATACCTTCTTGGAGTTGTTCAGGAGAGTGGTTTTTGGCATTATTAGTCAGGAGCATTCGTCTTAACAAGGCATCTGTCCCTGTGATTTCTTCTTCACAGATCCAATCATCCACAATGCATAAATGCGGGTAGTTAGTTGCAAGGAGACGTAGTAAAGCAGAATGTAGCCCTTGAAAATTTATAACAAGTTGACTGGATTCTTCATTCTTAACACCACAATCTTCTATCTTCTCTCTCCCTTTCCCTCTTCCACTTTTAGCAAGACAAAGGAATATGCACTGCTTGTAAATGCATAGTACCCTTTGAGAACTTCTGTTCTCAAACTTCAGCTAGGAAATCTGCCTAAATAAAGGTAAGTGATCTGATATAAGGTAAGTTAGAAACCACTTCTTTTATTAAAAGTTCTCAAGCTTTCTTCCACTCTATCCCAACATAAATGTCTTCCATCAGGAAAAGTTGTTTGACATAGCAGTAGTTCAAGAGTTCAGGGAGGAGAAAAGAAAGAAGGAAAACAAATGCCCATGTGGGAGAGATCATATATGGTTTGAAAAAGGCCTCACTCAGAAATTTTTTTTTTTTTTTTTTTACTTTTTGGTATGTGGGTAGCTCCCTGGCTGGGAATCGAACCCAGGCCGCAGCACTGACAGCGCCAGCGCCGAAGCCTTAAGCCACTACACCATCAGGGAACTAACTCCCTCACTCAGAAATTTTAATAGGCTTTTATAGGAAAACATGTCTTCCACTCCTCCAACCCAGCTGAGAATCATTGCTAAGGGTGGGTAAAATTAAAATTGCCCATTTCTGAGTACCTAAAGGTCTCAGGCATTTATGTACATTTTTTCATTTCAACCTAACATTACTACAAGGTAAGCAGTATTGTCTCCATTCTACTGTAAGGAAACAGGCTGAAGACATCTATTAATGTTCCCAAAGTTCACACAGCTAAGCTAAGTATGTCAGCCAACAGAAGCTGTACTGATAGTACCCAGAAGAGGGTGCATTTTATCTTCCTTCAAGAAGGGTTAAGGACAAACAGGGTTTCCAGAGGGAAGATGGAAAGGGGACTGGGTGGAAAAGAGGAAGAGAATAAAGAAGTACACACTTCCAGTTACAAAATAATTCTAACGGATAGAATGTTCAGCAAAGGGAATAGAGTCAATAATATAATATAATTATGTTTGGTGATAGGTTACTAGACTTATTGCGGTGATCACTTTGTAAGGTGTATAAATATTGAATATGTTGTATACCTGAAACTAATGCAATTATTGCCTGTTGCATGTCAACTATAATTAAAAATAATTTTTGAAAAAGAAGTAAAATAGTCTATTAAAAAATAACAAGGTTGGGATTCCCTGGTGGTGTAGTGGCTAGGCCTCAGCTCTCTCAACACCGCGGCCTGGGTTCGATTCCCAGTGAGGAAACTACCACCCCCACAAAAAAAGCAAGGTTAAGAAAGTTCAAAAGAAGTGGAGAATCTTTGTTTCCTAATCTTTTGCTTATAGCATAGTTTGGCTATTTATGATGATTATTGTGTAATATCAATGAGAAAATAAATGATGATAACGTAAAAAACGCTTGTTTAGAGGAAGTACTACTATACTAAGTGCTTGGCACATAAATTGCTAATAAATATTGTTATTATACTATTATTATCTCATCAGAGTTTTAAGAGTACTAATATTAGTGTTAGTAGTAGTAAAAGTACTTTAGATTCAATCATTCCTTTATTATGCAACCTAGATCATCAATGCATAATACCACTGCTTAGTCTCAGTAGGGATAGCATCTGTTTCCTTTCTCAAAGAAACTGCTTAAAATTAATGTTCCTGTTTGAAAAGACACTGTAACAATCAAAAGCAGTATTTTAAAATTTAAATATCTAAATGCACAAGTATTATCTAAAGTTAAGAATATCCCAAAACAGTCACAAAAATGGCTGCTTACACATGCAAATTAATCTATATTTCATAATCTTTTCAATAAAACATGTTAGTTGCCAAATGCTACAAAACATAACATTATTTCTTTGATTATGCAAGGATATAATAAATGCAGACATCTGGGTAAAGGTGAGCAAAGAAAGTTCATGTTCCACTAGAATCAAACCATAATAAAGAAAAAAAAATTCCAGCTTCAAAGAAACAAAGAAGAAAAAAAAAGTAAAACTCAAACATTATAAAGAGGTATTGAATTAAGAAAACATATTACTATACTTCTATTTGAGTTTTACAATAAAAATATAATAATTCCATGCCATGGAATATTTGAAGCTATTAAAAACAATAAAATAGATCTACATATACTGACAAGAAAAGATTTCCAAGACGCCAAGAGAAAAAAGCAAATCTCAGAAGAGACAAGGTATAATACAATTTATAATTTAAAAAAAGAATTTTTACTCATGTATGAATCTATTACTTCAACCATATGAAACTGCATTTTTGTAGGTCAAAACAGCTGAATGCCTGCAAGTTTACATGGCTCAACATATAAAGAAAAAGGTCTGAAATTACACACCAAAACAAAACAGCTAAGGTTTAAGAAAAGTAGGTAGTTTTCAGAGAGTAGACAGTGACAGAGGTAAAGAGGAACTTCACTCCTGAATTGTTAGAATTTTTTTTTCTGTAAGTATTTCTTTGGAGGAGGGGATAACACACTTCTACTCAACTAAGAGAAATGTTTTTAACAGTACAGAGGTCTTTTATTTTTTTACACCTATCATGCCATGAATTCATAGGGAATGCATTCCAGCAGCTCATGCTCCTTTCCAGTGGTTCTCACAAAGTGTGCTTCGTTGGGCGGAGCAGGGTGGTGTTTCAGTTGAACCCAGGTGTCTTTTTCTTTGGCTTCCTCCTTTTTCTGATCACATTCCTTCACACATTTCAGAAAGCTCTTACAGTGTTTAATATGCTCAATACATACATTAATTCTCTTGGCAAGAATCTTGCCCTCAACCTGTTTCTTTACAACAATGCCAACTGCATGCTGGGTAACATTGTAGACTTTTCCAGTTTTGCCATGATAACATTCCTTTTTGAACAGTGCCCATTCCCTTGATAGCTACAATATCACATTTCTTGTACATTCGCATGTATGTGGCCAAAGGAACAACTCCATGTTTTCTAAAAGGCCTAGAGAATATATGAGGCCAGAAAATTAATTTCAGGAACTCATCCTAGAAAAAGTGTTACATACCTCATTGCTGAATATCACTACAATCACCTTCGAAGTACTCCTCTTGGGAAGCTATGTACTGATGCCATTGCCTACTCCACCCTTCAGAGCAATTTTGGAACTCTTTTTCTAGAATGGCCGGCCATCAGAGCTGTTATCATCCCCAAAATCTGACCATTAAGTTTGTGAACTTGCCGCTGTGTGCTTATGTTTGCAGCACTGTACAAACAACTCGGTTAGGTGTCATAACCTTGCACTGGCATCGGTGCATAGTTCCCAAGGGGAGTACTTTGAAGGTAACTGTTGTGATATTTAGCAATGAGGTATGCAGCATTTTTTTTAGAATGAGTTTGAAAAATCAATTCTCCGACCTCATATAGCAAGTGCCTCTCCTCTTTCCCTTGGTGTTGACCATTTTGGTGAATTACTGGAAGCTGGCAGTTCCAGGAAAAAAAAAAGATTTATTTGAATTTTTAACATTGAGCATCTATTAAACTTTATAACATTATAAATAGTAAGATATTTTTAACAATGAACATTAACAGTAAAAAGCAAGTAAAACAAATACCTCCCAACTCCTGCTGCAGCCCTTGAGCCTGTCGAATAAGGAATTTGATAGGAATCTGATCCATTAAAGAAGATGAATATGATTTGGGCTTTCTTTGCATGGCAGCTGTCAGTCAAAGACAAAAAGTGTAAGAAAAATGTCAGATACAAAAGAAATCTTAACTTTCAACCCAAATGGGAGCATAAACAATGCCAAATTACTTTTAATTCACTTAATTTGTGAATATAGCTCATAAAAGACGAAGAATCACTACCAAAATAGTGGATACACAGGAAGAACAAAAACACACCTAAGGGCAAGATCTGGAAAATCCCCCAAAATTGAAACTACGGGGGAGAAAAATCATAATACGTGAGAGAAGCCATCTGCTGAAATGCCCTACTCTAAAAAAAAGAAAAACTTGGTAAGTCAAGACTCCAAAATCTAATTAGGAAGACCAAATACAGTCATGACCACAAGGCTTAAAGCTTTAATTCCAATAGCCTTAATTTGTCATAGTATTTATTATAGTGGTGACTGATGTTTTAAAGCAAGTTGGGCAATATAAATTTGACATCTTTCTCTCACAATTCAGTAAGCTAACAAATCCATCTGTTTTTTTGGTTTGGTTTTTTTTTTTTTTTAAACAAGTCATCCTAATTTCTGTTCTTTTTCTGCTGTCCTAATTCAGTGACTACTCACCATTTGTTTAAATATCCATTATGGCCCAATTGCCCTGACTCCAATTTCTCTTCTTTTTAATCCATCTTTCACCCTGCTGCCATAGTCCTTTTATTAAAATACAGATTTGGCCAGATCATGTGTCTCTGGCTATATGCTCAAAAACCTTCAGTGAATTTCAAAATCCAACAGAGTAAAGGTCCTTCCTCAACCCTTTCTCTGTTCATCTCCATTATATTCTATATGCCTGGCACTCTCATCTCATTCCAAGATACTTTGCTTAAACACCATAGAACTACATGAGAATCTCAACCAGGATGTTCATAGTTTGAAAAAGTATATCCAATATACTTAGTCTTTTTCAAATGCAAACTATAACAATGTAAATGTAAAGCTCAATTTTTTTTTTGGTTGAAGACAGTAAGTATAGAAAAGCAAGTTGAAGAATAAAAGTTGAAAATCATTGCCTATACAGGCCATACACCTCTTGATTAGATATAATCTCCCCTGTAAATTAATAAATTAACATTCTGGTTTTCCACAATAATCTTTTAGGAATTGAGTAAGAATGTGTTTCAGAAGGCAGTTAAAACAATACAGGTTCCAGTGATAGTGAATCCTGAGATTCCGACACTTAACTACTTAGAAAAGTTACTTAACTTCCCTGTGCCTCAGTATTCATACCGAAAGATAACAGTACCTATCTCATAGAATTGTGAGGATTTACATGAGATAGCAAGTGCAAAGTGCTTGAAGTAGTGTCAGGCTCACAGCAAGCACTCAAATGCTAACTAGTTAGTATTAAGATCTAGAGTCACCAAGATCAGCTTAAGGTAAAGTATCAATATTTAAATTTCCAGACCTATAAAATCAAAGACAAAATCCTGATCACATTTTAATGATCCCATCAAAGAAGTAGCAGCCCATGAAACCCTGCCTACAGTAATTACTTTTCCTTATCACATCTGTGAAATACATTAAGGTTATTCCTAATCCTTCAGTAAGAAACTAAACCAGTTACTACGAAAGATCATTGATTTCATATATACACCATGAAAAATAAATCCCATAATCACATTTCCATATTTCTCCCAATATATGGCTTTCAAATCTAATACTTAACCTCATTCTCAACAAAACTGTAGAATATTTTGAATATTATTTACACTATCCCTAGTTTTTGTGACATTATAATCCTTAAAAAAATCCTAGGAAAACGAGTTCACTTATTAAATTAGTGTGAACTTGGTATCAAAACCTGAAAGAAAAGAAGAAAAAGAAAAAGGAAAAAAAGGTCAACTAAACCTGTATAAACAGAGATGGAAAATAAATCACATTAAAAAAACAAATCAGGCTGAGGGAGGGCAAGATGGTGACTGGAGAGGAGGTCCCTAAAGCCTCTCCCAGAAAACACAATTGAACTGCCACCCAGGAGTCAAGAAAGAGGACCCTGAGCAACAGAAGGGCAGCTGAGAAATCCACGCATCACAAGTTAACACCTGAAGGTTGGAGAGAAGGGGGTGAGCGGGAGAGAGGAAAGTGAGCCAAGATGGACTGCAACAAGACCGATCGTGGCTGACTATCTGGGAGCAGCACAGTGCACGGGAGTGGGAAGGCCAAGAGGTGACGAGAGGAAAAGTCAGCAAAGTGGCAGAACAGTGGGAGACCATGGGGGAACTAGGCTGGGAAGCTGGAATTTGGAGTGGCGAGTTGGGGACAGAGCTTGGGAGCCAGCCTCTGGAACTTCTGAGTGGTAGCAGGGCTGAGCGAGGACTCGGAAGGGCAGAGACGACACCTTGGCACTCTGCTCCCTTGGGACCCACAACGCTGGTGCATATAGCTCCTGCACAGGGCTGCCGTTCCTGTCTGGGCCTGCTGCGGAGGCGGGCTGGCTGTACCACGGACACACATGGCTTCTAAACAGGGCTGCGGTTCCCCTTCCCACCCACTGAGAAGGCGAATGGCTGCCTTCCCACCACCAGGTCAGGCCCATAGCTTTGGACTTGTGTGCACGCCTGCTCCTGTGCCCCTGGATCCTAAAAGCAGAGGGAGCCCGCAGACTCTGCCCCAATGCTTGGTCGTGGAAGCTGGCCCGGGAAGAAAGGTGGATTTGATAGCATTTGCCCCAGCCAGCAGGAGCAGCCTCGGTGTCACCCAGCTTCGCTAGCATAAGGCAGAGGGTGGAGCTGCCCCGGAGCGTCTTTTGTTGGCCTCTCCCCTTTCCAACAGCCTCCGCAACCAACTAACTAACTACAGGAAGCAGAGGGACCACGATAGATGCACACGGCCTCCAAACATAGCAGGAGACCAGAAATAAGAAATAAACAACCACCCCCCAAAACTTTACCCCCAGTGCCACCTCCTGTCTGCCCTTACAGCAAGACACCACAAAAGTACTAATCTGGGCCCCTGGGCACTACTACTCATGTCAAAGAAGTAGAACCCAGCAGACAGGATGAATTCCTTAAAAACTAAAACTCCTCAGAAAGAACATAAAATTTATCCAGAAGACAGCTTCTTAGACCTAGAAGTTTCTGAACTAAGTGACAGAATTTAAAGTAGCCATTCTAAAGGCTCTGAGAGAAATGAAAACATACTGGCAAAACACCATGGCTGAAATAAACAACATAAAAAAGGAGATGAACAACATAAAAAAGGAACTCCGTGAACAAAAGGAACAATTTAACAAAGAAATTCAAAACATAAGGAAGATTGAGATGGAAATGCGAGAGATAAATAATACAATAAAAGAAGTGAGAAACGAAATAACTGCCATAGGAAACAGGGCCAACAAGATGGAGGAAAGAATTAGTGATATCGAACATCAGAACATGGAAACAGCTCAGAAAGAGGAAGATAGGAAATATAGAGCCAAAAGGATTGAAAGAACTCTGCAAGAATTATCTGACTCCATGAGACAAAACAACAACAGGATAATAGGAATAGAAGAAGGGGCAGAGCATTCTACAGAGAGCATACTCAAACAAGTAGTAGATGAGAACTTTCCAAACCTATGGAAAGATCTGGAACCTCAAGTTCAAAAAGAAAACAGGTCCCCTAGATACCTGGACCCTAGCAGATCTTCTCCAAGACACATGGTACTAAAGATGTTCAAAACTAAAGACAAAGAGACAATTCTCAAGGCAGCCAGGGAAAAAAGAACTATAACCTTTACAGGAAAACCCATCAGGCTGGCATCAGATTTCTCAGCAGAAACTCTGCAAGCCAGGAGGGAGTGGAATCCAATATTCAAAAATTTAAAAGAGAGAAACTTAAGAGTCAAGAATAAATTATCCAGCAAAATTATCTTTCAGATATGAAGGTGGAATAAAGCAGACACACAGAAGCTGAGGGAATTTGCCAGCACAAGGATTAAAAAACAGAACCCATCCATATGCTGTCTCCAAGAAACACACCTCAGCCATAAGGACAAACACAGACTCAGAGTGAAAGGATAGGAAACAATAACTTCAAGCAAATGGTAACCAGAGAAAAGCAGGAGTTGCCATACTGCTTTCTAATGAAATAAACTTCAGGTTAAAAAAGATAGTGAAAGACAAAGATGGACATTACATAATGATAAAAGGCACAACACAACAAGAAGATTTGACACTAATTAACATATATGCTCCCAACCAGGATGCACCAAAATATATAAAGAAACTACTAAAAGATTTGAAAGGAGAAACTGATAAATACACAATCATTATGGTACACTGAAACTCCCCCGCTAACAGCCATGGACAGATCATCCAAACAGAAAATAAATAAGGAAATATCAGCTCTAAATGACACATTACAGCAATTGGACATAATTGACATTTATAGGACACTTCATCCAGCAAAAAGAGACTACTCCTTCTTTTCTAGTACACATGGAACATTCTCAAGGATAGACCATATGCTGGGACACAAAAGTAGACTCAGGAAATTCAAGAAGATCAAAATCATACCAAGTGTATTCTCAGACCACGAAGCTTTGAAATTGGAGATCAGCTGTAAAAGGAAAGCAGAAAAAAAACACATATACACGGAGATTAAACAACATTAAAAAATGACTGGGTAAAACAACAAATAAAAGATGAGATTAAAAAATATATAGAAACCAATGACATTGAAAATACAACGTATCAGAATTATTGGGACACAGCGAAAGCGGTAATAGGAGGGAAATTTATATCGCTATAGGCCTATCTTAAGAAACAAGAAAAATCACAAGCAAACATCTTAGCATCCCATCTTAAAGAACTAGAAAAAGAACAGCAGACAAAACCCAAAGTCAGCAGAAGGAAAGAAATAATAAAAATTAAAGCAGAGCTAAACCAATTAGAGAGCAGAAGGACAATAGAAAAAATTAATATTACGAAAAGCTGCTTCTTTGAGAAAGTCAACAAAATTGACAAACCCCTGGCGAGACTAATCAAAGGGCGAAAGGAAAGGACACAAATATCCAAAATTAGAAATGCAAGGGGAGAAATTACCACTGATATACCACAGAAATACAAAGCATTATAAGAAAATATTATGAAGGACTTTATGCCACTAAATTTAACAACTTAGAAGAAATGGACAAGTTTCTAGAAACTTATAGCCTACCTAGACTGAACCAAGAACAACTGGATAATCTAAATAGATCCATCAATAGTGAAGAGATTGAAATGACTATCCATAATCTCCCCAAAGGCAAAAGCCCTGGACCAGATGGTTACACCAATGAGTTCTATCAAGCATTCAAAGAAGAATTAACAACTATCCTCCTCAGACTCTTCCAAAAAATTGAAGAGGAAGGAATACTTCCCAACTCATTCTATGAAGCCAACATTACCCTAATACCAAAGCCTGGTAAAGACAACACAAAAAAAGAAAACTATAGACCAATATCTCTGATGAACACACATGCAAAGGTCCTAAACAAAACATTAGCAAACAGAATACAACAATGCATCAAAAAGATCATACATCATGATCAAGTGGGATTCATCCCAGGAGCACAAGGATGGTTCAACACACAAAAATCAATCAGTGTGATACACCACATAAACAAAATCAAAGATAAAGACCATATGGTCATTTCAATTGATGCAGAAAAAGCTTTCAACAAGATACAACAAGCATTTATGATCAAAACACTAAATAAAATAGATACAGAAGGAAAGTATCTCAACATAATAAAGGCCATACATGACAAGCCCTCGGCTAACATCATACTGAAAGGGGAAATGCTGAAGCCTATTCCCCTAAAATCAGGAACAACACAGGGATGCCCTCTGTCACCACTACTATTTAATATAGTACTGGAATTTCTAGCCACAACAATCATGCAAGAGAAAGGAATAAAAGGTATCCAAATTGGGAAAGAAGA
Organism: Lyroderma lyra; assembly: GCA_004026885.1. NCBI lineage: Eukaryota > Metazoa > Chordata > Mammalia > Chiroptera > Megadermatidae > Lyroderma > Lyroderma lyra. Next base: position 22,783 of record PVJL010003216.1, read on the forward strand.
GGTCGAATTGTCACTATTGGCAGATGACATGATCCTTTATTTAAAAAATTCCAAAGATTCCACCAGGAAACTATTAGAAACAATAAACGAATATAGTAAAGTCGCAGGATACAAAATTAATGTACAAAAATCAACAGCACTCCTATATAGAAACAACAAATCCTCAGAAAAAGAAATGAAGCAGTGAATTCCCTCTGCTATCACAACAAAAAGAATGAAATACCTTAATAAAGAACACGACGGACTTATACACGGAAAACTATAAGACGCTTTTGAAAGAAATTGGAACAAACTTTAAGAGGTGGAAAAATATCCCCTATTCATGGATAGGAAGACTTAACATTGTTAAAATGGCCATTCTGCCCAAAGCAATCTACAGATTTAATGCAATACCAAAATCCCACAATCATACTTTCATGAAATAGATAAAAGTATTACTAGATTTATATGGAAACAAAAAAGACCTCAAATTGCCAAAGCAATACTACATAAAATGCATAAGGCTGGTGATATTACATTCCCTGACTTCAGTTTATATTACAAAGCATCAATAGTCAAAACAGCTTGGTACTGGCAGAAAAACAGAAATATAGACCAATGGAACACAACTGAAAACCCAGAAATAAAGCCACAAATTCATGGACAAATAATTTTTGATAAAGGAGCAAAAAACATACAATGGGGAAAAGACAGCTTCTTTAGTAGGTGGTGCTGGGAAAAATGGAAAAACACATGCAAAAGAATGAACCTGAGCTGTGAACTCTCCATATACAAAAATTAACTTGAAATGGATTAAAGACCTTCATATCAGACCTGCAATAATAAACTGTGTAGAAGAAAACATTGGTACTAAACTTATAGACCAAGTACTCAAGGAAGACTTCATGAACCTAACCTCAAAGGCAAGGGAAGTAAAAGCAAAAATAAATGAATGGGACTATATCAAATTAAAAAGCTTCTGCACAGCAAAAGAAACCATCAACAAGGCAAAGAGACAGCCAACTGAATGGGAGAAAATATTCTCAAATAACGCATCAAATAAGGGTCTATTATCTAAATTATATAAAGGACTAATAAGACTTAACAACAAAAAAAACAAACAACCCAATTAAAAAGTGGGCAGAAGAACTAAACAGACACTTCTCCCACGAAGAAACACAAACGGCCAGCAGTCATATGAAAAAATGCTCATCCTCATTAGCTATCAGGGAAATGCAAATCAAAACCACAATGAGATACCACCTCACACCTGTGAGAATGGCTATTATCAACAAGACAAGAAATAACAAGTGCTGGAGAGGATGGAGAAAAAGGAACTCTGGTACACTGCTGGTGGGAGTGCAAACTGGTACAATCACTGTGGAAGGCAGTGTGGAGGTTCCTCAGAAAATTGGGAATGGAGTTACCATTTGACCCAGCAATCCCCCTTCTGGGGATCTACCTCCAAAACCTGAAAACCTTTGTCCACAAAGACTTATGTACCCCAATGTTCATCACAGCACTGTTCACAGTGGCCAAAACATGGAAACAACCAAAGTGCCCTGCGACGGATGACTGGATAAAGAAGCTGTGGTACATATACACAATGGAATATTACTCAGCTATAAGAAAAGATGAAATATTGCCATTTGCAATAAAATGGATGGACCTGGAGATCATCATGCTTAGTGACATAAGCCAGACAGAAAAAACAAAGAACTGCATGACATCACTCATATGCAGAATATAGAAGTGTAAGCAACAAAGAAAAAAGAAATGAACAAACAAACAAATAATCCATGGACACAATCAATAGTTTAATGTTTATTTGGGATGAGTGGGTTAGGGAGGGGAGAAAGGGGAGGGGGTGGAAGAGGAGGGAGGGGAAGCTTAATATAAGGTGATGGAAAGAGAAGTCACATTAGGTGGTGAATTTATTATACAAGTTCACACTGCACTGTAGAATTATATGCCTGAAACCTATGTAATCCTTACTAATAGATGTCACCCCAAAAAGTCTAACAATAAAAATGAATTTAAAAACACACACACACACACAAAAAAACAAATCAAATCTAGCACCATACTAAAAGAATAATGTACTAAGAGCAAAAAAGGTTCATTCCAAGCATATTAAGATGTTATATTTTGATCTCAATAATTGTCAGAAAATATTTACTTGATAATTTTTAATGGTACTCTAAGAAATTCAGAGTAACTGATTAATTGACTAATTAGAAAATGTCTAATCCAAACTAAATGTCCACCTCTATCCTATAACAAGGGATAATCTGATAGGAGATTATACAGAACCTATCTATATAAAGTAAAATTTTATGAACATAAAAAAATAACGAGTAAATTTACTCATTCAAAAAACATTTAAGTGTTCACCATGTATCTAGCAATATTCTAGATGTTAGATACGGTAGCAAAAAGACAGACTAAAACTCACCTTTAGGAAGCCTACATTTTAATTAAAACGAAAAAATTATTTCATATTCCTAAATTAGAAGACAATATCATAAAGATGTAAATTTTCTCCAAATTCATCTATAAACTTAACACAATTCTGATAAAAAATCCCAATATAATTTTCATCTATAAAATTTGACAAAATTATGAAGTTTGAGTGAAGGAGTAAATATGTGAGGACAGACATATTGAGGAAGAACAGTAATGGTGAAAGTCCCTGGAAATGTCTGACATAAAAAAAAGAAAATCCAAAAACCAACATAGGTTTGTAATAAAACATACATCAAAGCAACTTTCCAAAGTAACAAGAAAATGATAGACTATTCCCTATGCAACATTTACAAATAACCAATTATAAAATTGAATCTGTATCCCATATTTACACCATAAACTAAAGGCATACTTAAATTTTAAAACTGAAATAATGTCCTAAAAGAAAATGAAAGTGATTAGTTACATATGTTAGCACCTTGCTTTGATTTTCCTCCCTGTAAAATTCTATAATTAAAGAACACCATAAACAAATAATACTCAGTATTATAAAAAACTGACCCTCACATTTTTATCAATGTGGGTGTCTATAATGGTATGACCCACCTAGAAAGCAATGTGGCCACTTATTTTTTAAATATTGTTATTTTTCAAAATATCTGACTTAGTTCTAGATCTAGAAATCTGTCCTAAGGACAGAAATACTCATGCCTGTACACAGAGTTAGTTCTAAGGATATTCATTCCTCCCTTATTTATAATCGCAAAATTTGGAAATGTTCGACAATAAGGACTGTTTAAACAATGGTATATATTTATGAAGAAATATACAGCTATTAAAGATCATGTTTTAGAAAAAATTTTATTGTAATAGGCAAATGTTTAAAATAGATTATTAAGTAGAAAGGGTAGATTAAAATCATATACAGTTGACCCTTGAACTGTGCAGTTGAAAATCTGCATATAACTTGATTCTTCAAAAACTATGAGGGCAAGCTAATAAATTTTGCTTCTACCGTATTATTTTTGTTACATTAGACATATGTGGATATAACCAGTCGTGTATAGTCACATAGTATCTCCATCATTCTTGACCCTGCATACACAGATGCTTACATTTTTCACCCAGTGCACACTGAAATGAAAGAGCATTCAAACTCAAAAACAATCAACATGACCTTCCCAGCTGAGGCCTGAGTTTTGAATTTTTTCGGCTTAGGATCCCTCATGGTGATATTCCATGGACTGCCTTTTGTTCTTGGGGTCATAATGATGGACCCAAGTTTCATCACCTGTAATGTTCTTTTTTAAGAAGTCCTCACCTTCTTTTTCAAAAATTTCAAAAAACTGGAGGAACTTTTTCCACTGCTAAGAATTCAGTAACACCATACTATTTGAACAGAACATCTGAACACTCTTCCATTTTGATATGCTCTGGGTGAAAAATATAAGCATCTGTGTGTGCAAAGTCAAGAATGATCGAGGGGAGATACCATGTGACTACACAGAACCAGTTATATCCAGATATGTCTAATGTAACAAAAAATATTACAGTGGAGGCAAAATTTATCAACCTGCCCTCATACTTGCCCCTCAATATCAGCAGGGGAGTGGTCCCAGGACACACCACAAATATCAAAATCTGCAGATGCTCACATTCTCCATAAAAAGTGGCAGGGATCAATGCATACAGTCAGCCTGCTGTATCTGCAGACTCCCAACTGCATATGGAAAACAGTACAGGTATTTACTGAAAAAAATGCATGTATAAGTGGACCATGTTAAAGGGTTAACTGTATTATGATCCCAAATTTGTGAAAGCTACCATATGTGCAAAAACTGAAGGGTTTTTAAGCAAAATTTTAATAATCATTACCTCTGGGCAGTATAATTATCAGTGGTTTACACTTTGGCCTCTGTATTTTTCTCATTTACTAAATTTTCTTCAGTAAACACACTTGTAATAAATATTTTCATTTTAAAAACCAGTTCAGGGGGGGTTCCCTGGTGGTGTAGTGGCTAGGCTTCAGCACTTTCACTGTCACAGCCTGGGTTCAATCCTGGTTCGGGGAATCAACAAAAAAAAAAACAAAACAAAACCCAAAACCCAAAACCAAAACTAAGCAATAGTTCTTTTGCATTAAGATACACAAACAATTGATAAATAATGAAATAAATTAAAAATTTTTTTTTTACATTTACTCTGCACTATAGTCATGTAACTATCAGAACTCTGTTAAAACTTGATTTTTACAGCTCTGAAACTTCAAGCTGCCAAGACATGACATTGCCAATGCTTGCTTAAGTTCTGCATTTTGAAAAAGGCAGTTGTTGTTATCTTCTCTGAGAGAAAAAAGAAATTAACTATCAGGTGCAAAGAAAAACTTGAAGTTCAGGAATTTAAAGCCAGTGAACATCACAGTTTCCCAAGTACCACAGACGTGTCTTGTTCTGCTGGTGACCAAGAAGAAAATTTCACACATAACAGAAGGAAAGAAGGAGAAAAAAGATCAGACTGTTTTTAAATGAAGTTAAGCTTGAGGTAGAGAGAGTTAAGCAAGTGATACATTTAGCTACTTAAGAAAGATTTCAGGGAGTTCCCTGGAGGTGTAGTGGCTAGGCTTCCACGCTGTCAACAGTGTGGCCTGGATTTGATTCCCAGCCAGGGAACTACCCATATACAAAAAAAAAAAAAAAAGAGATTTCATTTATAATCCCATTGGCTGCTTTAGAAACAGATAAATAGTTCCTCATCTGTTTGATGTTAATTACTATTGTCTTTAATTTTTAAAGTATTTAAAAATAAATGGCTTCAAATGTAACAAATGGGAAACATTTTTTAAGTATAGAAACTGGAAATATAATGGTAATGCTCATATTCTAACTGGGTATTAGTACACAGAGATTTATTATGTTATTCTTTATTTCTTACACATACTCTTTTGGATCAATACAATACTGAACTAAGATTATACATGTGTATTATAAACACTTTTTTAAAAATCAAAAATATATGTGTATGTAAAAATATACATATATACATATACATTTTTTTTAATGACTGTGATATTGTAATACTTAGCTCAATCTCAAATTTCAGAATTCCATTTTTGAGCTTCTGCAGTAACCTGGTAGATGCTAATAATGTTTAATATAAGGGCCAAAACCAAACAGTTAACAAGGTACTGAAACTACAATAAAACTTTATAGAAATAAAAGTGAGGCAGAATGATTATCTTTTTGGCTGTGGAAGAGCAAAATTTTCTCATGTTGTGACATATTCTGCACTTACTTATTCCCCTTGGAGAAGAAAAAGTAGACTAGGAAAAAACATCCACTAAACCAAGGAAAAAAATTCTCCAAAGAAAAGGCCAATCCCTCCATTATTTTCTATATCCCATCTCCTCTCACCTATCAGGGACTCAAACCAGGGATTATTCTTCACTTGACATCATCAACCTTCCTTCGTTACTAGATCACTCCCAAAAGCATACATTTTCTTATGGCTTTCACCTTTAAAAAAAAATGCCTATCCTGACCTCATTTTCTTCTTCAATTACCACATTCTTCTCCTCTTAACAGCTCCTCAAAATAGCAGTCACTACTCATGGTCACCAATACAGCTCTCTAATTTTCTTTTGATTTTCCTACAATCAAGCTCTCATCTTATGAGTAAGTACTACTTTACTAGTGAAACTGTGATGGTCAAATGACCTCCAGCAAGCTATAGGTAGTGATTAGCTAGCCTCAGTCTCAACCTTACTGGATCTACCAACATCATTTGTTATAGGTGATCATTCCCTCTTCTTTGAAAGATTCTTTCCTGGGCCTCCAGACTATCATATCCTCCTGATTCTCCCTCTTCCCATACTCCCTCCCTTGGTGATCTTACTTACAATGTCATGATTTGAAATACTGTATGCATGCTAAAAATCTCAAAGCGGCAGTCCAAGTATCTTCCCTGAATTCCAGGCCAGTACACACGACTGTCTCCTTCACATACCCACATGGAAGTCTATCAGACATTTCATACTTAAAATGTCCAAAACTGAGCTCCTGATCCTTCACAAACCTGCTTCTATTCCAGGCTCTTTTATTTCAGTGGCTCATCATTCTGTCTTTTAGACTCAGGCCAAAAGCCTCTACAGCAACCTTAGCTCCTGGTCTCTCAACCTTCATGAATCCACCAGCAAAACCTCTCAATTCTACTTTCAAAATACATATACACTGCTACCAGTCCAAACCACCACTATCTTTTGCCTAGAATCTTGTAAAAACCTAATAACTTTCTTCTAACCCCTCAGTTCCTTTTCCAAGATTCAAATCAGACTAAGTTGTACTCCAAACCTAAAATCTTTAACTTTCCAATGAGATACATCAGATTGTTGCATAAAGAATAGCAGCTTCACAAGAACACTGGGTTGAAATGCATATGTCAGTAGGGACTGAAATACATAACTTTTAAGGAATCTTCCAGTTCTAAAAATTCTGAGTGATTTGTTAATTCAGTATGGTATATACACAAGAGTTGGCTATACTATTCTCTGTACTTTTCTGTATTTAAAAATATTTTTGTGAGACATTATGTTAAATAAAAACTAAGGGTATATACTGGTCCCTGCTATAGTATTAATGGTCTGAGTTCTCCTTCAGAACACCTCCTTATAATTCACTCTGCTACTATCTATTTCTTAAACCGAAGTATCATATTCCTTAACACAATTTCTTCTTTGTGGATAAAAATGAGAGACGATTATCTAATGTTTATTATTAGCCCATATTGTTCCTAATATGACAAAGACCATAATTGCAGTTATAGGATATCATCTATATAACTAATAGTCGTCAGGAAAGAAAAATCCAGTATATTTAAATTATAATGCTTCAGATAAATTAAAGAAACTGACCTGCCAAACAATGAAAAATAACTTTTATTGCTTTCAAAAAGTAAAACCATTCAACTATGGCAAAATAACCACCCTTACAAGAATATTCCTTGCATTCTATCTTGATGCCTATAGTTTTTTAATGACATTTTTTGTTTCAAATATGGAACCACATACATTTACAAACCTAAAATACAAGTGAATTTTATTTTTCAGATACAGGGAAAAACACTACTTTCTATGCTAAATCTGAACTTATTATATTGTATGAAGTAGCTACGTTTGAAAGTGTGGTTCAGTCCATTTTTCCTTTAATGGCAAAAAGAAATTCTGGGTTTTTTTTTTTCTATTGCTTTTGATTATACTATCTTTATACTAATGGAAATAAGATAGGGCAAAGATTAAAATCAAGCAATAAGTTTTCGGCTACAGGTCCTCGAGTTTATCTCAACTTATATTAGGTAATAAGGTCATTAAAATTGTTAAAATACAGGCAATCCACCCATCTACTAATTTAGCCTGCTAAAAGGAGAACTAAGCCTTAAGAGGTGGTTATGTGCACACACAAACATGTATTTATGCATCAGAGTATATAATGCCTATACTGCAAAGACTGTAGAGTAATACAGAAGCTTGTTAGAATATTTGACCTGATTTTCTCATATAACATCTTGGAAAGTAACAAAATATAAGCCAATAATATGAACTAATACTAGAAACACTTCTCCTATGCACAACTTACCTAAAGTCTTTGTGTTTGCTAGAAGAGCTTCCTCATAAGACAGTATATAGTAAAGCACCAAAAGCTGTGCTGTAATGCTGAAACGCTGATTAAGGCGGATGTTGTCACCCTGGAGATAATATAAATACTTTTAAATAATGTTAAATTTCATAAGTACATTTTTGATAGCAAAAGCATTCAGTGTTGCTGTTACCTAGTTCAGATAAAATAGAAACATTGCTGTGTTTGCGTTAAACTCAAAAAGACAACTGGAAGCTTAAATTAAATTAGAGATGGCATAGGAAATGAAAGTCAACATGCTTAACAGTCTTTAAAATAGAAGAAGAAAAAGAGAGAGAGATTTTAGCTGTTATTTAACAGAAATCCCACCAGGCTGCTTCCAAAAAAAGCCTACAGGAATCTCAAGTATTATCTAAAATTGCCATGAATAAAATAACTCCTAAAAAAGATATTGTACATTTAAATGTATTTGTGAAACATGCAACTACATTTTCCTTTAAAAAAGAAAAGAAAGAAAAAATATTTTCTTCAAATTCCCCATAAATGATTCTAGGTGTATCTTAGATTCCCAGGAAGGGTAAACAAACCTGTGATGAACGTGCTTAAATGTCACACAGTCCTTTGATAAACACATAATCTTCAGGGTACTTCTTAGACTTGAAAGCGGAGCTTTTAAAAGAACTCCTCAAAAAAAATGCCTATTCAGGGGAGAGATCCAAGATAGCGGAGCAGATAAAAGCTGTGCTTGCCTCCTCTCATGAACATAATAAAATTACAACTAAATTATAGAACAATCAACCTGGAGAACCATCTGAAGTCCAGCTGAATAAAAGTCTTATAACTAAAGATATAAATAAGGCACACCAAGACTGGCAGAAAGAGTGAAATAGGCCAGCCACAAACCTCCCTGTGGCAGTTGAGAATTGGGAGGGATATCTCAGCTGCAGAGCCTCCCCCTGGACTTCTGCTGAGTAGCTCCAAACCTGGCACCAAACCAGAATCTACATTAACTCCAAAAAAAGAACTAAATGAAATGGAGGCAAGCAAAGTACCAGACACAGAGTTCAAAACAATGGTTATAAGGATGCTCAAGAAACTTAGTAAGAACTTCAACAAAGAGATAGCAAGCATAATAAAGGGCATAGAACCCATAAAAAAGAACCACTCAGAAGTAAAGAATATAATAACTGAAATTAAGAATTCACTAGAAGGAATCACTAGCCAACTAGATGAAGCAGAGGATTGAATCAGCGATTTGAAAGACAAGGCAGCAGAAAACCCCTAATCAGAACAGCAAAAAAAGAATTTTTAAAAAGTGAGGATAGTTTAAGAGACCTCTGGGACAACATCAAGCATACCAACATTCGCATCATAGGAGTTCCAGAAGGAGATGAGAAAAAGCAAGGGATTGAAAATCTGTTTGAAAAAATGACTGAAAACATTCCTAACTTTGGCAAAGGGAATAGACATACAAGCTCAGAAAGTGCAGAGTCCCAAACAAGATGAACTCAAACAGGACCATACCAAGACACATTATAATGAAAATGGCAAAGAATCCTAAAAAGCAGCAAGAGAAAGGCAACTAGTTACCTATACAAAGTGTGATCATAAAATAGTGTGAAGGTTTAAATTTTTAAAAAATGTGTTACAGTTAGATATATTGCAATTAATCCCCATGAAAATACTCCCTGTCACTTCGAACACACTAATAGCATAATTCTTGTCGTTTTCTGAAGTTCTAAAATTATATAAATGTCTAACCACTGTGCTGTATACATGAAATTAATATAAAATAATACTGAATGTCAAGTGTAATTGAAAAATTTAAAAGGCAAGGGAAAAAGTGAAGAAGAATAAGAGGTCCAAATTTCCAGGTATAAAACAAGTCATGGAGGGGGTTCCCTGGTGGTGTAGTGGCTACGCTTTGGCACTCTGAATGTCATGGCTTGGGTTCGAGTCCCAGCCAGGGAACTACCCCCATCCCAAAAACAAACAAGTCTTGGAAAAGTAATGTACAGCATTACATTAATATTGTGATAGCATGGTACGGTGTTAGATGGTTGCTGGACTTACAAAGGTGATAACTTCTTTAGGTATATAAATGTTGAGTAACTACAGCATACACCTAAAATAATGTAATCCTGTATGTTAGCTATATTTTTAATAAAAATCTTTTTTTAAAATGCCTATTCATCGCTTCTCGGCTTTTTGGCTAAGATCAAGTGTAAAAATGCCTATTTGACAAATTACTTGGAACTAATCCCATTCTTTAAACTTTTATAAGTAATCTAAAGAAATTTAATACCATTTTAAATTCAGAACCACCTAGGAGTCCTCTAATAATCAGTTAAAAAAAAACATGGAATAAGTAAAAAGACTAAATTAAAAGAAAAATTAGCAAATTAATATAGAAGAATCACTATTTTACCCCAATGACTCCTTGGAAAATATTGAGTATCTCCTGTTCCGTGACTGGTTGATTTGTGGCTTCTGGATTAGATTTAGATGCAGGAGTAAGTATAGAATTTATGTACACATCAATCAGAGGAAGTAACTGAGGATGGAGTGGAGTTGTGGTTTCACACAGCTGTCTATAAATCCAGTCCTAAAAGGGAAGGTTATAAGGCAGTAAATCAATTATAACAATAAGAAAAAGCAAGTGAAATTTTAAAAGCATACCATTTTACATGACTTATGAATCAGTGAAACGATTAACTTTTAGCAGTTAGAAATATATTATCCAGTTTCACAACTGTCTTTGTTTTAAAAATATGAACTACTTTCGTGTCCTAATTGAATATTGTCCAGTGGAAGATAAATCTAAAATGATGGTCTGCGTTTTGAGTTTGGGTTTTTTAATCTATTCGTTTTTAAGTATTGGGGGAAAAAGTAAGTGCCTCCTATATCTGTATTTAGAGCACCATCTGTGTTGTTGTAAAAGACTACAGCAGAGAGGAATTTAGGAAGTTAAAGTTCACAGCAAGTCCTCAGATAAAGAAAAACGGCTTTGACAACCACTTGTGAGAAACTATCACTTGACTATTTACACAGATTGAAGACATGTAGAAAAACTGAGCGTGCATTTGGAGTCTTAATTCTTATCTATTTAACTTGCTAAAAATATAAAGGAGAAGATACAATGTAGCTAGAAAATAACTTTCCTAAATCATAAAAACAAGGATAATTAAAAGTGATATATCAATGCATTTCTTATTCATTGTTCTTTATAAATAAGAGTCACCAGAAAAGATTCAAACAGATTTCTTTACCTCCTGAGATTGAGCCTTTTCTTTAAAGGACCTTTTAACTGTTTGAGATAGCCAACTATAACAAATTGAAAACATACCAATATATGTACAAGTTAGGTGTTAGGTGACCTTGTGACAAATGCAAATACTGGTTATGGATGACTAGCAACTTTCTCAGTTTGGTAAACAAAACCAAACGATAGAGAATGGCAATTTCTTAGTAAGTTTTAATGAAATAGTCACATGCTATTATTGAGAATTTAAATGAATTAGTAATATACATCTTATAAATAAGTTACGTTATTTAAAAAACTAAAATTAAGTTCCTAATTACTATAACTATAAAAATGACTAGTAACAACACATTTCATACACCAAATCTACAATAAAGGCCTACAAACTGAAATAGAACTGGGAAAAAAGCATTAACTTAGGCTGTAGCTTGAAATATGAATGTAAGGTCATACTTTTATTGATACTTTGTGCTTGGTGAAGGAACGACTCCTGAGAAGCTGGTAAATACAATGAATAGGCAAAAATCCAGTAATGTTGGCACTCAGGTTGCTGGTAACAGGGACCCGAACTGCATGAGCTGTGACAACCTAAAACAGAAAAATAGTATTAATATATATGATAGAATCAAATACAAAAATTATTGTGAAAAAAGGGAAAATTAGCAGGTAGACTATCAATACGTAATGCAAGTGTGGTCCTTTAGGAATGAATGATAAAAACCAATTATTACATGATTTAATTATTTTTTAATGAAAAGATAGCATACACTAAGGAATTGCTAAAGGTCTCTAGCTGTTTTACTCTTTTTTTCACTTGATTTTAAATACAGATATGCTGCTGGTGGTGCAGTAAGTTAAAAAATATAACATTTGGAATCATAATATCTAGGCTCAGTGACTTTGAATAAGTCACTTTATCTTCTGAGCCTAGTTTCATATCTATAAAATGGAACAATACTGTCTTAACATGCCTCAAAAGGTTTTAGAGAGGGGAAAAAAATTTTTTAAAAACATATGTGCGTTATAAAGTATCACATAAATATAAACAGTAACTTTATTGTTATTCTCACTGTGTCGCCCACAGACCTCTAACTGTGTTTCAAAGACTCTTCCCCAAAGTTGTCTTCCAGTTTGTTCAAATTAAACACATGAAAAAATAACTTAGTCTCCTATGTCCTATGTGTGACTGTTATGTGGGAGTATATATGAAATGAAGGGAAAAGAGAAAGTTTGGTATAGAGATAAGAATATTAATTATCCTAAAAGAAACAAGTATAGATCCAAATATTTCATTTTTTAAGATATATATCTTTTTTGTATCCTGAGATTTAAATTGCCAAATGAATCTAGTAATTAATCTTAAATTTCAGAATAGTCTCCTTTGCTGAAAAAATATCCTTAGGATTACCCATGAACAAAAGTGCTGAGGCCAAAAAAGAACATGTAAATACTAGAATAAGGAATTTAGACTCTAGTTAGAAATGAACTGTACAGCCTAAAGATTTAAATAGGTTTCTGGCAAATCCAAATGATTAATTACTCCATGGGAGATCCCCACCGTCACTATTTAAGACTATACTTGTAAGTATCCACTCAAAGTCTCCAAAATTTGTAAATATAAAATATGCTTTTGTATGTAGTAAATAGCTTTAAAAGTAAAATTTTAATGGGATTATTATTTATAGATGTTTCAAATATTAAATAAATGTTAAAAACTAAAAAGGAATAGAAATATACCTTATTATTCTTATAAACTGATACGTACACATTTTCCCCAAAAGAATATTATAAAAGAAACTTGAAGAAGTACCTATGAATAAAGTCAAAGGAAGTACCTGCTCAGTAAAAATTTCCTGTGTGAAGATAGTCTTCATCCGACTCAAGGAGCTTGGCTTAATTACAATCTAAAACAACCAAAAGAATTCCAACAGCATGTGAAAATATGTGAAGCACAATATTCACTGGTAAATTTATTATCTAAAATGACTGTGATATATAAAATTAATGTTCAAATGCTCTATTTCAGAAGTGGCTTCTCAAACCCAACATTGAAGTGTATTTTTCCTCAGAAATAAACTAACATACAAAAGTACTTAGCAAATACTGTAATGGGCATTTCAAGTCAGTGGGAAGAAGTGGATTATTCAATAAAGAGAGGTTGGACAGCTACCTTTCTGGGCACTATACAAGGGTTGTCTGGAAAAAATCCAGCTATAAATGCCTCTACTTTTCATTTTACATGGTTGAATACTTTCCAGATAGCCCTTGTATATGTATTAAGTCCTCATTCAACATCACTGATAGGTTCTCTGACTTTAGTGAAATGACATATAATGAAACCAGTATTACTATAGGGTAATTAATATAAACAAGAGTTAGGTTCCTATGACATCTCATCAACATTATCACAAAATGATGTTGAACAGAACAAAGCTATTCAAGGACATACTGTATAAGTATTTGCATACATGACACCATACCCAAAATGAATTCCAAATGTACTGAGTATTTAAATATAAAACGTTTAAATTCATGTTTTATAACATGAAGCTACTGGAAGAAAATATAGATGTCCGTTTCTATGAACCTGAGGAAAGAAAAGCATTTCTAAGCATAACAGCAAAGAACCACAAAAGAAATACTTAATATACTACATACACACAAAATAATTTTCACATGGCAAAACAACTGAGAAAAATCAATTGCAACATATTGAACTTCTCCACTTTTAAAGACACTAAGGATTATAAGATACATTAATGATTTTATAGTAGCTTTTCAAGAAAAAAAGGGGAGAAACACTACCAATTAACATTACATATCAACAAAATGAATCATCCTAATTCAATGTGTCTTGAAATCAATGAAGTAATATATATACAGCATAATGGTATATAAGTTATATATAAAGGGCCCCTTATATACAGATGATATGAATCAGTCAAAGGAAAAATAAATCAGTAAAATCCCCATAGGAAAATTGGTCCCAGTCAGGGAACTATCAAAAAAAAAAAAAAAATTTGGGACACTGATAAGCCTTAATAAAAGAAATAAACCAGCTAAAACATATAAAATTTTAAGACTACCAAGGAAACCTACAATATACTAAAACTATAAAAAAAATAATAAACCACAGTTTTACTAGTAACCAAAGAAATGCAAAATAAGTGAGACCATTTTCATCAATCAAATTTGCAAAGATTAAAAAGAATGGTAATGCCCAGTGATAGTGAGAGCACAGAAAAGTGAGAAGTTAAACTGGTATAACTTTCTGGAAGATAATCTTTCTGGAAGATAATCTGGCAATTCTCATTAAACCTGATCATCATACTCTTTTACTTAGTAACTGCCTCCTAGAACTTCATCCTAAGGAAATAATCCAAAAAGCATTTGAACATATACATGTGTGAATGCCTGTGTGTGTAATACATAAATAAGGTTTTGCATCTAAGCATTATTTCAAAATTAGAAAAATCTACATGGCAAAAAAAGAAAGAATCCATTAAGAAAGTCATGATTAGAGTAAAGCATAGGGAATACAGTCAATAATATGGTAATAACTATGTATAGTGCCAGGTGGGTACTAGACAAGTCAGGGAGGTCACTTATTAAATTATATAAATGTCTAACCACTATGCTATACATGTGAAATATTAAACAATATTGAATATCAACATAAATAAGTATTTTTTAAAAGTCATGACTGGTCCATATGATGGACTACTACACAGCCACTGAAAATTACATTGTTAGAATATTTACTGATATGAGGAAATGCTCATCATATATTGGTTAAGTTCTTTAAAATTACATAATATGTGTATCAATTTAAAGAAAGAATAGACACCAGAATGTTAACAGCAGTATATTTTATATCTCTGAACAATGGAATTACATTTTTTCCCTTCTTTTCTGTGCTTTCTGAGCCTTCTACATTGAACATCCATTAGTCTTGTAAATATATATTTTCATAGCATATTTTTTTTCTAAGAGGTCCTGATAAAATTTCAAACTATTAAACTAAGATGAATTAAATGAAAATTTCAAAATGAAAACAATTTATTTACTTTACACTATAAGAAAATGCCCAGCTTAGAAACACCGCATTTAGAAAGAAGATAAAAGAAAATTACCTTCATTCCTAAAGTGGAACACACCAAGTCAATGATAGCACTAAGTTGGTTGCTATGAAAATACATAGCAACCAATAATAACATCTCCCCAAAAGAAGCAGAGACACCTGAAGTACTGTTGAAACAAAAAAGAAAATATGAATTTCCAAGGAGAAGAAAAACTTATTCAGCTAACTGAAACAAATGAAATCATCTTACCTCTCAAAATAAGCTTCTTCTTTTATCATCCAACTTAGCCACACTACCATTAGCTGCTCCTGTTCAGGTGTACTATATAAAACATACCAGAATATCACCAGTTTAAATCAGACATACTAGCATACAAATAAGAAAGCATTTGAAAATGATTTTGACAGAAATTATTTTTTCCTTCTCTATTTTGAAGTATCAGTTCAAATTAATTGCTTGTTGAATTGGTCATTAATTGCCACTGAGCTATGAAGCAGTTCTAGAGATGAAGAATGAGGACCTTTGCTTTTTTCACGAATGTGAATAGTCAAACCCTCTCAAAAGTCTTAGTTATTGCACTTCCAAGTTCAAGAGAGTGAACATCCTCACATTCCTTGAAAAAACAAGCAAAGATCCTTTGGGACTAAAATGTTAGAAAAATGTGACTTAACAACAACAAAACAAACAACCCAATAAAAAAGTGGGCAGAAGAACTAAACAGACACTTCTCCCATGAAGAAATACAAATGGCCAGCAGACATATGAAAAAATGCTCAACCTCATTAGCTATCAGGGAAATGCAAATCAAAACCACAATGAGATACCACCTCACACCTGTTAGAATGGCTTATCAACAAGACAAGGAATAACAAGTGCTGGAGAGGATGTGGAGAAAAAGGAACTCTTGCACACTGCTGGTGGGAGTGCAAACTGGTACAACCACTGTGGAAGGCAGTGTGGAGGTTCCTCAGAAAACTGGGAATGGAGTTCCCATATGACCCAGCAATCACTCTTCTGGGGATCTACCTCCAAAATTTGAAAACCTTAGTCCACAAAGACTTATGTACCCCAATATTCATTGCAGCACTGTTCACAGTGGCCAAAACATGGAAACAACCAAAGTGCCCTGCGACGGATGACTGGATAAAGAAGCTGTGGTACATATACACAATGGAATATTACTCAGCTATAAGAAAAGATGAAATACTGCCATTTGCAACAAAATGGATGGACCTGGAGATCATTATGCTAAGTGAAATAAGCCACACAGAAAAAAAAAAAAAAAATATGACTTCACTCATATGCGGAATATAAAACTGAAAGCAACAAAGAAAAAACAAACAAACAAACAAAAAACTCATGGGCACAATCAATAGTTTAATGTTTATTTGGGGACAAGTGAGGAGGGGATGGGAGAAGAGGGAGGGGGTGGGAGCTGAGGGAGGGGGAGCTAAATATATGGTGATGAACTCACAAAAAAAGCAAGATAATTGTTAATGCAAAAAACAAGTTTTGCAGAAGAAAAGGAATCATCTACTACATGGTTGTGCTCCCAATAATGTAACATAAACAACCATATATTGGTCAAATCAAAATTATAATATAATTGTACTGGGAGAATGAGAAGATAAGAAGGATATATAGATATGTTGGAGACAAGAGAAAACAAAGAACTAATTCCTCATCTTTTATAGTAGGAAGTCAACAGGTTCTTCTAAAATTGAAAAATCAAAATATAGAAAATGCAAACATGCTATTTAAAGATGCAAAACCAAAAGAATTAGCTAAAATAAATGAAAGAAGTTACCTCTAGGGAAGGGGAAGGAAGGAGGAAAATAAGGACAGCTATTTGCCCTACTAAATTGATCAACTAATTTCACTCCTTTAAAATAATGTGTACATGAAATTCTGAAAAAGATAAATTAAATGACTTGCATACAGTAGATGCTACTAATAAACTTTAACCAAAAGATAACCATTGTCCATACCTAGACCAATTTTCATAGTAAGATCCTATTTAATGCTATATATGTGTTCAATAAATAAACAAGAGCAGACTTCCAGTCAAGGCAAACACTATGCTCTCCTCCTCCCACAACTACATCTAGAACTAAATTATAGAACAACCACTCTTTTTTTTTTTTTGGTTGGTTCCCTGAGTAGGGATGGAGCCCAGGCTACGGCAGTAAGAGTGCCTAAGCCCAGCCACTACACCATCAGGGAACCCCGCTTGAACAACCACTCTTGAGAACCACCTGAAGAGTAAGCCAAACAGAACTCCTAAAACTACAAAGGTTAAAAGGGAAAAGTAGGATGATCATGTTTCACAAAAGAAGTAAAAAATAATGATAAGAACATAAACATGGAAGAGGGGAGTAAAAATGGTAGTGATTATAGAATGTGTTCGAACTTAAGTAACCAAGTTAAAACAGACTGCTATAAACATAGCTTATTATATATATAGCACATAGTAACCACAAACCAAAAATATATAGGAGACATACAAGAAATAAAGAGAAAGCAAGCCAAACACTATACACTATACGGAGAGTCAACAACATACAAGAGAAGAGAGCAAGAGAATAAGAAAGGAACAGAGAACTACAAAAACAACCAGAAGACAATAAAATGGCAGTAAGTACATAACTATCAATAACCACTTTAAATGTAAATGGATTAAACGCTCCAATCAAAAGACAAATGAATAAAGAAGTGGTTACATATATACAATAAAATACTACTCAGCCATAAAAATAAAGTCTTACATCTGCAACAACATGGATGGACCTAGAGGGTATTATGCTAAGGGAAACAGTCAGACAGAGGAAAAAAAAATACTATATGATCACTTATATGCAGAATTTAAAAAACAAAATAAACTAACAACAAAGCAAATTCATAGATGCAGAGAAAAAACTGATGGTTGCCAGATGGGAGGTAGGTTGGGGGGCTGGGTGAAAAAAGATGAAGAGTTTAAGAGTACAAATTGGCAGTTATAAAACAGTCATGGGTGGGGGTTCCCTGGTGGTGTAGTGGCTAGGCTTCAGGGCTCTCAACACCGCAGCCTGGGTTCGATTCCCAGCCAGGGAACTACCCCAAACAAACAAACAAACAAACAAAAGTCATGGGCAAGTAAAGTACAACTTACGGAATACAGTTAATATTGTAATAATTATACATGGTGTCAAGAAGATGCAAGACTTATTAGAGAAATCACTTTATGATATAAATGTCTAACCACCATGCTGTACAACACCTGAAACTAATACCATGTTGAAGGTCCACTGTAATTGAAACTTAAAAAAGAAAAAATCTTAAAGATAAATGAACAGATAAAAGCAGACCTTGAGAAAACAGAGCAACTTATACAGTAGGTACCTGACAAGTGTAGAAAAGGCCAGCAGCATACAAAAGGAAAGTGAAACAAAGCGAACCCCAGCTGGTGTAGCAGGAGGGCGGCTTGTCATCAACTGCAACAATTGCTCAGCTTCCTCCTCAGTGGGTCTAAAAAAGGAATATATTTACTTATTTTACTTTACTTATTTTAGTTGAGGAAGGAAGAAAGAAAAAGGGACTTCCCAACAGTTTAACCTTTCAGACACAAATTTTGAGCATCATAGTAATACCTCACTATTTATAACATCTTTAATATCTTAAGTTCTCAAAAGCAAAACTGAGTTTGCAACCAGTGTTTTGCCTCAAACACAAATACAACCAGTTCTCACTCTGCATGATAGTGTGGAAGCTTAAAACACCATACGTGCTAAAACCATGCATCTCAATATTAATAATCAATAGTGAAAATTACAACTGTTCCATGACCTTTAAAATTTTTGTAAGAACATTAAAAACTCTTTCGTTTTATAATGCAGAGAAGGGAAAACAATAGTAAAACTCATATTTATATAGCACTCTGCAATTGAAAATCATTGGAAATTAAAGTGTTTTCTTTGTAAAAAAATTTTTAAGATCTTTGAACAGCTTTTGCCTTATTCTTATTGTAGTACACATCTTTTCTAGGCCTTACCACCTTCCAATATTTTATCTACTGTACTTTCAGCCAGAAAATATCTGAGAGTTCCTTTACTGTGAAGATTTTTTTGCCAGTATCACTTCCTGTAGGACTTCATCCTTTTTGTCACAATGACTTTTTTCATTTATATTATGATCTCTTTCACTAAGTGCATCTGGCTACTAGGTCTTCTCAAATGACTGCAGTGTCCACTTTCTCATAGTAAGCTATTTCTTCTATTTACATTTGGTTCAAATGTTACTTCCAGCATTACCACTGTTTGTTCCTTTGCTACACTTTCAATTTTATTGGCAAATTCCATCTTTCAGTTATCTATTTTTGTAAAACGTCACATGAGTTTATAACTGAGACAAGATGACAATACAACTACCCACTTTGCTGTCTGTTCATAAACCAATAGATGTACAACAACCAGTGACTGACAGACTTTAAAAGAAATGATGTAATTGATCATGACATGCACCTATTATTTACACAATGACCTGCGGCTTGAAAAGCTCTTGGCAAAGTTGATACTTTATACAATTACTTGGTTAAAAGAAGCATGGTAAATGATACAAGGGGGGACAAAAAGAGAAAAAATAACTCCGGATTTATAAAAAATTGTGTATTTATTCTTACATGTTTAAACTTCAGTCACCTTCAAAGTACTCTCCATCTAATGCAATACACCTATCAAGAGACTTTTTTTACAGCTCAAAAGTTTTTTTTGTTTGTTTGTTTTGTTTTGCTTTTTTTGGTATGTGGGTAGTTCCCTGGCTGGGAATCGAACCCAGGCCGCAGCAGTGACAGCACCAGCGCCGAAGCCTTAAGCCGCTACACCATCAGGGAACTCGCTCAAAATAGTTTTTGAACTTGTCAATTTTGATGCCTTTTAGTGCTTCTGTGTTTTTTGTTTCACCTCTTGCACATCAGCAAAACATTTCCCCTCGAGGACTTTTTTCATCCAAGGAAACAAAAAAAAAAGTCACTGGAGCGAGATTGGGTAAATAAGGAGGGTAGGGAACCGGCATCATGCCAGTTCTGGTCAAAAACTGCTGAACACTCAGTGAGGTGTGGGCAGGTACACTGTCATGGTGGGAGAACAAGTCATCCATTTGCCACAACTCAGGAGGTTTCTTCCACACATCATGACGCAACCTTCTCAAAACTTCCAGACAAAAACTCTGGTCGATGGTTTGACTCAAAGGAACAAATTCCAAATCCCTTTCACATCAAAGAAAGATAATTCCAGGCTTTGTTGTGTCCCCCCTCATATATAAGTTGAGGGAGCAGTGTTATTTAACAACTGAACAGTGGTAACTGAAATTCATATGTATTGAAGACATGCAAAGTGAGGACTGGCAGTGTGACAGTTGAGGACATTGTTCAAAAGGATGTAGTGCAGTAACTAAATAAGAAACCTTGTACTTAATAATGACATATCAATTTTAAACAATTTATAATCTCAGTTATAACAGAAAACATAGGATTTACTTCAATTAGCTGCATGGGCCAGATAAAGGATCACTCACAGATCACAGATTATACTCATGTCAAGCTGTAGTGTATTAAACTGCTTTAGCTCCTCCCATATTTACAATCAGATCAAAATAGATGAATACATCCCAGCTGGGGATGTTTTGCCTTAGGTCAGGGGTGTCCAATCTTTTTGCTTCCCTGGGCCACATGGGAAAAAGAAGAATTGTCTTGGGCCATGTATAAAATAGACCAATACTAATGATTGCTGATGAGCTAAACAAACAAACAAAATCGCAAAAAAAACCTCATAGTGTTTTAAGAAAGTTTACAGATTTGTGTTGGGCCGCATTCAAAGCTGTGCTGGGCTGCATGTGGCCCACAGGTTGGATAAGTTTGCCTTAGGTCTTCATTCTTGATATAGGCCAGTCCAATACCTAACTCCAATAAAAAACCCAAATCCCCAGATCAAAGGCCTTTGCCTTGCTTTCTTAGGATTAGAAACAAGAAAATAAAATAATAAAAAGGTAAAATATCAAATTATGGAATACTTGAGTCCAGCAATCCCCATCAAAGCACAGTACAGACGTAAGAGTGCACTGGCTTTCACAACATGCTCTTCTTTTAGCCCCGAATACACAGACACAGTGGGCTCCATCTCGACATCAGCATCTTCCACAATGCGGGTACTTCTGACTGTGGGAAGGATGCCCATCAGCTCCAAAAGAAGCTGCCTTCTCATTTGCCAAAGGACAGAACTACTGGTCTCTCTTTTTCTCTGTAAGAAACATGAATCACAAAAGGAAAAAAGCATGGAGCACTTACTGAGTCAAAAGGAAGCTCAAAGCTCCCCAGTTAAACATTTGAAATTGACCCATTTAAGGAGGCTGTCATAACAACAAAATCTCATTTTAACCAACTGAGCAAATTTTGAATTGGTTAAGTTCATTATAAGAATACTCTACCCACCCTAGTTTGGATTGGTTATATAGAAAATACTAAATTAATGACAATTTGAATGGTAAACTATCATGTAAGTGGTAATTTCAAACACATGATGACTGATGGGAGTCAAATAGATAGATAGTAGAAAGATTTTGGAAACGTAAGATCTTGTATTTAAACAACAGTTCTGCCATTACTGTATTTTGCCGTGTATAATGCACTCCCATGTATAACATGCACCTACATTTTTGGCCCAAACTTTCAGGGGAAAAAAATCTTTTTATTTTTTAATTCAGATTTTTTTTTGTTTATATTAAGGTACTTGATTTTTGCATTATGAAGGAATTTTAGCATTTATTTTTTAACATGTTATGGTATAAGAAATTTTATTAACAATTATAAAACACAAGAACAAATACAAGAATTTTATGTATAAAATTTTTGTTATATACAAAGACAAACCTAATTATCATATTCCAGGGGTTTATTTTGCTTACAGATATCATTATTGATTTCTAAAGTTACACTTTTAATATATAAACATAAATAAAAGAATCAAAAACATTTATATAGATACCAAATTAATATTTCCCATGTGTAATGCACATCCTTATTTTTCTCTGTCAAATTTGGGCAAAAAAATGCACATTATACACAGCAAAATATGAAAATTGAGTATATACTTTTATTAATTATATTATATTATAATATAATATATAATATAATATATATAATATAATTATATTTAGTATATTAATTAACCTCTCTAAACCCCAATTTTCTTAATAACAAGGAAATGAATATTTTATTAAGAATATATAACTGTTGTAAATTAGGAATTTATAAGTCCATCACCTCCATAGTTCTTTAGACAGAAATAATGTCTTAATTATCTCTCACTCAGCAGGACCTAACATTGTGCCTGACATACAGCAAGCCTCAATATTTGTTAAACAGATGAATAAATGAACAAACAAACAAGATAATATATATGAAAGCAGTCCTAAACTCTAAAAGTAACAAGGATAATTACATATGAGTATGCCAAGTATTTAGCACAGTGCCTGATATATAGAAGGTATACACTGTTAACTTCCTTTTAAAAAGTGAAGTTTAAAATTAATTTTCAAATGGGCTAGATATAAACTAAAACTTAGATACAGAAAAGTATGGTGAGTCAATAGCGTAAAAAACAGACTGAAGGATCTAAGCAGTACACTTGCTACTTCTATCTAGTTCACTGACATCAAGTTAAAAATAAGACTACATTAGTTCCTTCACTGAGTTTCTTTATTGGGGCTCAATTCAGTTAAAAACTGTTGCAAAATATAGCATATATTCATCAATAAATGAATGCACAAATAAAACGTGTATACATACAAATGCAGTATTATTCAGCCTTAAAAAAGAAGGAAATTCTGGTACCTGCTACACCATGAATGAACATTGAGGATGTTATGCTAAGTGAAATAACCTAGTCAGAAAGGGACAAATATTGTATCAGTCCACTTCTATAATGTCCCTAGAGCAGTTAAGTTCAGAGACAAAAAGTAAAATGGTAGGGAGGAAACATAGAATTATTGTTTAATGGGTACAGAGTTTCTGTTTGGGATAATGAAAAAGGATGATGGTGGTTGTACAACATTGTGAATAACACTGAACTGTACACTTAAAATTGAATAAAATGGTAAATTTTATGTCATGTATATTTTACCACAGTAAAAAATATATATTAAAATTTCAAACTATAACAACTTACTTGATGACCTAATGCAGCAGTTCTCACCAGTCTGACCTAAAACATTGGAGATTCCTAAAATGCTTTCTGGAGGTCCAGAAGGTCAAAAATATTTCCTTAATAATACTAACACATATTGGCCTTTTTAAATCTCATTTCCTTACAAGGATACAGTGCAGTTTTCCAAAGGGTTCCATTAAACCAGACATTAAAAAAATTCACGAAATATAAAACAATACCATTCTTTTCACTAATATTTTTATTTTGGAAAACATAGCTATTTTTCATTAAAAAATAATATGTTTACATTTAACAGGGTTACTATTGTTATTTTAAGTGAATTAAATAAATATTTCAACTATTCGGTTTTCATTTCTAATATGGTAAATATCAACAGATAAAAGCACATAAACAAAAGCTCTTTGATATCCTCAATGATTTTTTTTAAATGTTAGGAGGTCCAAAGGCTAAGAAATTTGAGAACCACTGGTCTAATGACATCATTCTAAAAGTGTTTCTTCCTCTTTTACTAATTGCCAAAATATGCTGATCCTCAGTTTATACAGGTATTTATCCCTTACCTGCTGTCCATTTCGAATAAAAGTTCCAAACCAAGTCCGGACTTTCGCATTTGTTCCAAGAAGCAAACCACTAACAAAACAAACCAAGTCACTCACTCCATCTTCACTAACTTCATTTCTAGTATGATCCAAAGTCAAAGCTACTCCAAGGCCTGGCAAATGGCATTCTTCCACCTGACAAAGCAAAGAAAACAAACTGAACTCAATATATCAAAAGAAAATGGCCAGGAAGCTTCAGAATCTAAAGCCTCTGAAGTTTAGAGGAAGACCTATCACAAAATACAAAACCCAAACAGGAAGGTAATACATCCCATATGTAATTATAATTCTCTACAAGATTCTAAAGCCATCTTGAGAACAGTTCCTGGGCCTAATATAAAGCTTTTGTATCAAAAAAATAAGATCTCTTACCACCATGCCTCGGACCTTAAGGGCCTGAGAAGGATTCATTTTACACAAGAAGCGTAAGGCATCCGTCCTGCGCCTTCCTCCAAGACTTTCTTCATCTTGTCGTTCTCCATTTTTGATCAGGCCCCTACAAACTAAACATTGAATAGTCTCTATTACTTTAAACTTTCTAAGTAAGATGTTAGAAAAAAATTTTCACCCTTGAGAATCAATAATCATTTATGCATACTAGACACATTTACACAGAAGGATTCAGGAACTTGAAAGCACAGAAATAGAAATTGGTCAAAATAAATCATAGTGAAAAGAGATTTAAAAAGCAGTCAGTAACCTATGGAACATCATCAAGTAGTCAAACATAGCTGTCATTAGAATCTGTGAAAGACAAAAACAATGGAAAACAAAAAAATATTTTTCCAAATTAGATAAAAACTGTAAACCCAGAAACTCAATAAACACAAAAAATATCATACCCAGACACATCATAGTCAAATTTCTGAAAACCAATGATAAAGAAAAAATATCAAAAATAACCAGAAGTAAAAAAATAAATAAATAAAGTAGCCAGAGGAAAAAAGAAACATTATGTACAAAAGAACAGAGATAAAAAATTCCACAGGCAATAGAAAGACATCGTGAGGGAGGTCAAAATCCAATAAAAATATCTTTCAAAACTGAAGGCAAAATTAGTTTTTTTTCAGATTAAAAAATAGCTAGGAGATGGGGGTCATCCAGATGGTGGATGAGAGGACTCTTGAAACCCCTTCTGCAAAATACAACTCCCTCCCAAGGCTTACCTCCCCAACTCCACCTAGAGCCTGCAGTCAAACGCAAAAAAGGGAAACTCCCATTATGCTGTGCCATAAACAAGGCTACACCTGCTCTTTTCCCAACAAACCCTGACCCCACCCTTCTAGCTGAAACTGTCAGGGGGAGTCAGGGAAAATGAAACACACAGGCACAACAGCTCCAGCCTGCACTGGGATTCCAGATGCATGGAATATTATCACCCACTCCATCCTCCCAAAAAATAGATGCAATGAGATTACAGTGACTGGATCAAAGCAGAAAAGCCCATCTCCGAGGAAATGTCCTAGGATGAGAAGATTGAATAGACAAGAGAAAATGTCGTAAGATACAGCAGTGACACCAACTGGGAAGCAAAAGAAAGACCTCATCATATTTGCCAGGGGAAAAGTCCTTATGCCCAGGAAGAGAAAAATGAGTACCCTAGGGAATAAAGCTGCACAGAAAAAAAATGAGAATTCTCCAGAAAAGAAGCTGTAAGATATGAAATTGTATGACCTAAATGACACAGAATTCAAGACTGCAGTTCAAAAACACTCAGAGAGATTAAAGAGAATTGGCGGAGTACACAGAGGGAGCTAAATGATACCAGAAAGGAATCTGTGAACAAAAGGAATACTTTAACAAAGAAATTGAAACTAAAAGAAAATCCAGAGAAATTCTAGCGATAAACAAACCAATACAAGAAAACAGAATTAGCTAACACAGGAAGCAGGGCCGACCTGATGAAGAATTAGTGATTTAGAAGATAAGAATATGGAATTGTCACAGAATAAAGAGGAAGATTTGAGAGTCAAAAGAAATGAAAGAACTATACAAGAAATATATATATTAGAAAGAACAACATAAGAATAATGAGAGTGCCAGAAGAGGCAGAGCAGAAATCCAAAGAGAGCTTACTCAAATAAATAGGAGATGAGAACTTTCCAAACCTTTGGAAAGATCTGGAACCCCAAATTCAAGAAGAAAACAAGACCACTACCTGAATGCTAGCAGACCTTCTCTAAGGCACATTATACTGAAAATGTTCAAGTTCAAGAACAAAGAAAGAATTCTCAAGGCAACCTGGAAAAAGAAGATCAAAACCTATAAAGGAAAGCCCATTATGCTGTTATCAGACTTCTCAGAACTAAATGCAATAGACAACAGAAAAATAGAAAAGATTAATGCAACAAAAAACTGGTCCTTCAAAAAAAATCATTCCCCGCCAGGGAGCTACCCAAAAAACAAAAAACAAACAAACATAAAAAAACAATAAAATAGACAAATTCCTGGCTAGGCTCACCAAGGGAGAAAAAGAGAAGACACAAATAACCAAATTTAGAAATGAAAGAGAAACCACAACTGATCAAAGGATTTATGAAATCCTTTGTATTTTGTATAATCAAAGAATTATATGAAAATATAAAGCACTATATGCCACCAAATTTAACGACCTTGAAAAAATGAAAAAGATTCTAGAAATACATCATCTACCCAGACTGAACCAAGAAGAACTGGACAATCTAAATAGATTAATCAACAGTAAAGAAATTGAAACAATCATCCAAAATTTCCCCAAAGGCAAAAGCCCAGGACCAGAGAACCACACCCTGAGTTTTATCAAGCATTCAAAGAGTAATGCTTATCCTCCTCAAATTCTTCCAAAAACTTGAAGAAGAGGCAATACTTTCCAACTCATTCTACGAGGCCAACATTACCCGAATACCAAAACCTGATAAGGATAACACACACACACAAAAAAAAACTAAAGACCAATATCTCTGATGAACACAGATGCAAAAATCTTCAACAAAATTCTAGCAAACAGAATACAATGCATTAAAAATTTATACACCACAATCAAGTAGGATTCATCTCATGAACACAAGGATGGTACAACATACACAAAGCAATCAATGTGATACACCACATAAACAAACTAAAACATAAAAACCATATGATTATATCAATAGATGCAGAAAAAGCATTTGACAAGATACGACATCCATTTATGGTAAAAAGACAATAAAATGGGTATAGAAGAAAAGTACCTCAACATAATAAAAGCCATATATGACAAATCCTCAGTTAATATCATATTGAAGTGGGTAAAACTGAAGCTCATTCTCCTAAAATCAGGAACAAGACAAGGATGCCGCCTGTTGCCACTGCTGTTCAATATAGTACTGGAAATTCTAGCCAGAGCAATCAGGCAAAGAAATAAAAGGCATCCAAATTGGGAGAGAAGAAGTTAAACTGTCAATATTAGCAGATGACATGATCCTTTATATAGAAAATCCTAGACGCCACAGAAAACTATTAGATACAATAACCAAACACAGTAAAGTTGCAGGATACAAAACCAATGTTTAAAAATCAATTGCATTTCTATACACCAACAATGAAACTTCAGAAAAAGAAATGAGAAAAATAATACCTTTTGTGATCACAACAAAAGAATAAAAAAGCTAGGAATAAACTTAACAAAGAACTTGAAGGACGTATACATTGAAAACTTTAAGACACTACTAAAAGAAATTGAAGAGAACACAAAGAAATGGAAAGATATTTCATGTTCATGGACTTGAAGAATCAACATTGTTAAAATGGTCATATTACCCAAAGCAACATACAGAGTTCATGGAATTCCCATCAAAATTCCACAAACATAAATTCACAAAATAGATTTTAAAAATCATGAGATTTGTATGGAACCACAAAAGACCACGAATCATCAAAGCAATACTACATAAAAAGAATAAACTTGCAGGTATCACGCTCCCTAATTTCAATTTATACTACGAAGCATCAATAATCAAAACAGCTTGGTACTGGCAGAAAAATAGACACACAGAACAACGGATTAGAGCTGAAAACCCAGAAATAAACCCACAAATATATGGTCAAATAATTGTTGACACAGGAGAGAAAAATATGCAATGGGGAAAAAGAAAGCCTCTTCAGCAGATGGTGTTGGGAAAACTGGAAAAACATATGCAAAAGAATGAATCTGAGCTGTGAATTGTCACCATATACTAAAATTAATTCCAAATGGATTAAAGACCTCCACATAAGACCCAAAACAATAAACTGTATAGAAGAAAACATTGGCACTATACTTATAGACCTCGGGCTCAAGGAGGACTTCACGAACCTGACCTCAAAGGCAAGGGAAGTAAAAGCAAAAATAAATTAATGCAACTATGTCAAACTAAAAAGTTTCTGCATTGCAAAAGAAACCATCAACAAAGCAAAGAGACAGTCAACTGAATGGGAGAAAATTTTTGCAACAACACATCTGATAAGGGTCTAATATCTAAAATATATAAAGAACTAGTATGACTTAACAAAAAAACAACCCAATTACAAAGCAGGCAGAGGACCTGAACAGACACTACTCCCATGAAGATATACAAATAGCCAACAGACATATGAAAAAATGCTCAACCTTATTAGCTATTAGAAAAATGCAAATCAAAACCACAATGAGATACCACCTCACACCTGTTAGAATGGCTATTATCAACAAGACAAGGAATAACACGAGCTGGACAGGCTGTGGAGAAAAAGGAACTCTCTGCATACTGCTGGTGGGAATGTAAACTGGTTCAATCACTATGGAGGATGGTGTGGAGGTTCCTCAGAAAACTGGGAATGGAATTACCATATGACCCAGCAATCCCCCTTCTGGGTATCTACCCAAAAAAACTTGAAAACCTCAGTCCACAAAGATATATGTACCTCAATGTTTATCGCAGCACTATTCAGTGACCAAGTCATGGAAACAGCCAAAGTGTCCTCTGATAGATGACTGGATAAAAAAGTTATGGTACATTTACACAATGGAATACTATTCAGCTATAAGAAAAGATGAAATAGGACCATTTATGACAACATGGATAGATCTTAAGATCATGCTAAGCGAAGTAAGTCGGGCAGACAAAACCAACAACTTCATGATTGCACTCATATATGGAAAATAAAATGAGAGCAACAAAGAATCAGAAACTCATAGACAGAATCAATAGTTTAGTAGTTACCTGAAGGTAAGGGAGTGGGAGAGGAGGTATGGGACCCAAATATATGGTGATAGAAAGAGAACTGACTCTGGGTGATGAACACGTAACACAACACATAGATGATGTATTGTAAAACTATACACCAGGAACCTATGTAATTTTTACCAACCAATGTCACCCCAATAAATTTAACAACAACAACAAAAAGGAAAAATTTAAAAGTCAGCAAACCTGAACAGTACAACATGTTAAACAAAGTTCTTCAAGTGAAAGAGAAATTATATCATGGAAAAATGGAGCTACAAAAAGGAATGAAGAACACCAAAAAGTGGTAAATGTGGATTAAAAAAAGAGTTTTCCCTTGTTGTTTTTAATGTCTTTAAAATATAATTAACTGTTTAAAGCAAAAGTAGTAGCAATATACTCTGAGATATATAGCACAACATAAAAGTAAAATCTATAAAAACAATGGCACAAAAGATAGGAGAGGGAAATAGAAGTATATTATATGTGAACAGGTATAAAATCATTTGAAAGTAGACTGCCATAAGTTAAAGATGCATACTATAAACTTATAAGCAAAACCAAATAAATAAATAAATGCAAAGAAAAAAAATGAAGCAAAGAAGTATGCAGCAAGAGAGAAGTGGAGATAAAATGCAATCCTAAAAAATTTCAATCCAAATTAAAAGAGGAAAAAGGGAACAAATAGAAAATAGTAAGATGACACACTTAATCTAACTACCACAAAAATCACTTTAGTCTATGTAAATGGTCTACATACTCCAATTAAAAGGCAGAGACTGCCACTAAATTTTAAAAGAAGACCTATCTACATGGAACCCACCTTAAATATAAAGACGCCAATACGTTAAAAGTAAAAAGATGGAAATATATATATATTATGTAATACTAATTATAAGAAAGTTGACATGGCTATATTAATATCAGAGTAGACTTTAAAAGAAGAAATATTACCAGGGATAAAGGAGGACATTTCATAATAAAAAAGAAAAAAGGTTCAATTCATCAAAAAGATGTAACAGAGGGTTCCCTGGTGGTGTAGTGGCTAAGGCTTTGTTTGGCACTGTCAACGCTGCGGCCTGGGTTCAATTCCCAGCCAGGAAAATATCCACATTTAAAAAAAAAAAAAAAAAAGATATAACAATCATAAATGTATATGGACCCAATAGCAGCTTCAAAATATCTGAAGCAAAAGCTGAAAAACTGAAAAGAATAGACAAATCCACAATTATGTCCAGAGACATCAACACTTCTCTCTCAGTAACTAACAGAACAAGTTCAAAAGAAATCAGCAAAGAGTTTATAAAAGGTGTTTACGCATCATATGCTATGCAACAAATCTTTTAGAAATGTAAGGGAAATATGATCAATTTCTTCACTTTACAGATTAGAAGTATCTTGATGGAAATCACACAAAACAAAGCCATAAATGATGACCCACAGATCCAGTGCTTTTTCTTCCTTGGCTCCCAATTTGCAAAATACCTTGCTCAATAAATGTTTTTATTTTTATATGACTCAAGACTCAAACAACAAATCTTCAATCACTAGTAATTTGAAATAAAGGTGAAATTTTCTGTTTATTTTGCTCAATTTCTACCCTATGCTTTTCCGCAAACTGACAGCAATAAGACTAAAAAATAAAAGTCTGGTTGTTGATATTTCTCATTACATATATCTCGTATTGCTCTCTGGCTATTTCACAGATACATGTCTTCTCCCCTTTGCTCTCAGAGAATAGGGATTATATCTTCTAGTTCTTTGGTACTTCTTACTGTCCTATTACAGCACTAGTGACTAATGGCAAAAAAATTTTTTTTGCTATATATGAGTACTCGTTGCACTTAAATTTATAACCCCAAACCAATTTTGAAATCTCTAAACTCATTATTTCTATAATTAATACTAATAAACATTCAAAAGACAAATCTCAAAACCCTGTAAATGTTCCTTGTGAGCTTAAAAATAGGTCCTGTACCTAACCAAGTAAATCTCTTCAATAGCCCATTTTTAAACTATATTTACCTTCATTGAAACTATCAGGAACATTGGCCACCAACAGACACAAGAACCAGGCACCATTTCTAACATGTAGCAAGGCTTCAGCTACATCAACTATAGGAAGCAGGGAGGGGAGTTCTATTAAAAAACAAAGTCAGTGTTACTACTAAGGAGTGATATTTAATTGATATTACATTTATTATCTCTTGACACTTCAATGATGTCATTTAAAACCAATTAAATTAAGGCACTTTCTTTTCATAGTCTAGAGCTGAATCGTCCAACAGGACAACCACCAGCCACATGTGGTTATTTAAATTAAAATAACAGTCACATTAGCCACATTTCAAGTAACCCATAAACACATGTTGCAAGTGGCTACTATATTAGACAGCACAACACAGAACACTGCCATCGCTGTAGTGCCAATCAAGTTATTTTCATTAAAATGTTCTTGCATTTTTATGTCCTCTATCTTTTCTTTTTTTAACAAAAGTATGTACAATGCTCCACCAGTGAAGTCAGGTGGTCTGCTGTGTGCAAAAATAATGCTGAGGAATAACGATTTTTAAAAAGAAAATCTTGAAAAGGTAAATTAAAGAAAGAGGCCGGTTCTCATCGGATATGTGGGTGGAACTTTAGACATTGCTCAGGTTCGGCCCCAGTCACCCAGCATAGGGAGTTTGACCTGCTCTATGTCCAGCCTGGGCCAGCTCTCCCTCCTTAGAGAACCCGGTAGCCTCAGGTTCTCCTAGGAACCCCATGCTGGTAACAGGCCCAGTGAGGAGGCCAGCTTGAGCTGTAGTTCCGAACTCTCAGGCACCCACAATCCACGGGCCTCAGCTTTCAGCAGGCCTCAGCTTCTCCCAAGCTGGAATTCAGGTGCGTGCCACTGAGCCCAGCTGTTTTCTTTTAATTCTGATCATATATGCTTGTATACTTAAACACAGTTCTAATCTCATCATGCAAAGGTAATTCTCTGAAACAGTTTATTTTAATTCCCCCATGGGTATTGTTTTAACTTTTAAAAAAACTGGAATTTTATTCAATTTACCATTTTGCCCTTTGGTTTTTTTCATTTTAACATATTGTGAACATTTGCCAAAAATCATTAAATTTCTCCAAATACAAAATTGTAATGGTTATATAATATTCCATACTGTGGAAATAATATCATTTACTTAATCACCGTCCTACTATTAGTCATTTTTTACTTAACCTTGTAAGGTACATTCTAAGTTAAGAAGTTATACAGTGCCATTTAACAAGCAACTATATCTGATACATATCTTAGTAGTCATTACAGTACCTGCTTGTAAAATACAAAGTACATCTGCAGCTTCCTCCAAATAGACTGGACTCTCAAACAATTCAGATGACTTAAAAAAAAATTCTCCACTGGACTCAGATACCTTAGGGAAAAAAAAGAAAGAAAAGATGAACTCTATTAATTTCAGGTAATTAATTAAATTCGTCACTAATTTTGTAATTATATGTCAAGCTTTACAGAACATGTCTCTTAATATGTCATTAATTTACTACATCAGAATATACAGTATTCAATGAATTTTAACCAATTTAACCAATTAATAGTCACATTCATTAATATTCAGACATGGCAGTATGTGTCCCTATAATTTATTTTTATATAAATATTTGGCGACATCTGCAATTAAAGATAAGACAAACCAAAGAAATGAACTAGAAATGCTACCACCTATATAAGTTGTAGCTGAAAAAAAGCCAAAAAACTGTAAACTTAAAGTAGTATAACAAATATTAATTCACGTTCAATTCTGAATAAACTGTGAGAAAAACAAAGTATAAAAATTTAGGTCAACAAAAGTACCTACTAACTATTATGAAAATTTCCTACAGTAGTTTTCATCACCACATTTCACATATAGTACTAAGTAGAAAAATTGGAAACCTCCCATGAGAGAAAAGACACTATAGTTTTCTGTGTAAAGATGATACTTTGTCTAAAAGTGTTAGACCAAAAACTGGGGGTCATCTTATACACAGGAGAAGGGGTCGTCTTATACATGGGGGAATCTTATACATGAAAAAGAGTATTTTATTAGACTCATCAAGTGAGGCATTGAGAAAAAGATGTAGGAAAAATAGTGATTGAAATTAAAGACTTTCAGTATAGTAGAAAAGATAGAAGGAAAGAACTGTAACACAAAAAAGTTTTTTAAAGATTTTTGTTAACTATCTTAAAACCTATCTAAGGGGGTTCCCTGGTGGTGTAGTGGCTAGGCTCCGGGGCTCTCACCACCGTAACCTGTGTTCAATTGCCAGCCAGGAAACCAACCACCCCGCAAAAAAACTATCTAAAACTGATGAAACCTCCTCCCGTACCAAGTATATTTTCTCTGGAAACAGAATTTAGGGGTTTTTTTTTTCTCCACAATACAAAACTAAACTTCATTATTATAAATTTACTGACCTTGAAATTCTAACAATAAATATCTTTTGCCTCTGAAATTGTGGGCCTAACCTTATTTAAGCCATCTTAATATGAAGACTCAATTTAGTTCTTCGTATGATAAATCCAACATTCATAAATTTAAAATTCAGAGTTTCAATTAATCGTAATTACCCAAAAGACCATGACTTAAAAGTAATCTCTCATTTTGCTGAGATGAGAAGTCAAACAACCTTCATTACTATACAGAAGCAATTCATTTAGTAACCCTACATCCAATTCAGCTTTGATACCTCCTACTCACTGTTATGTAAGAAGTAATTAATGCTCATTCAGGAATTACATACATTTTTCAATTATACATCACATGTTATAGGGGAAATTGTATCCAATAAAGGTATTATCAAATTTGGTAATTTGTACAAGTCTTAAGCTATGTTACCTTTCTAACTACCAAGAAGCCATTGTGTGAACTCCCTACAGAAAAAAATTCCTATGCTAGAAAATACAGAATAGGCATAAATAAGAGAAAATATTAATTAAAGAAAAAAGCTTTTAAGGGAGACATTTATAATCTTTTCAAGCTTTTGAAAGGAAAACTTACATAACGAATAGAAATAGGTACAGAAGAGGATGTAAACCTGCCTGCCTTTTGCCTGTTTCTACCTTCTATATGTAGACATCAAATCACATATATTTTGAGCTGTGATTAAAATAAATACACCTTGTTCATAATTGCCAACAGTTCACTAAGCACAAGACGCAATCGACGAGGTGAGTCACTGTGTTCAAACTCTAATGTCAGTCCATGCTGAAGCTGTGACACCAGGATGCTCTCTCCCGTGCCTCCTCCAAGTTTATGCCTGATAAAGTACAAAGTATAAGACAACAATTATGAGAACACTCACACAGATATAATGGCAGAAAAATTATCTTTTGTTGAAATCATCTACAAAAAAATTGTATGAGTTCTTTTCATACATTTCATGAATGTGTTACTTCTGAAATACTATTTAGTTTGTCTATTTCAGGAATTCATAACCTACATAAAAAATGATACTTCCCAGCCAGGGAACTACCCACATTAAAAAAAAAAACAAAATGATAGTTAACACCCACTTCCATTAACAACAATGACTCACTACTGGATTCATAGTGGGCAGGGAAGGACAAAACATCTGACCAGAACTTGGAAGAATCAACATAAGCTTAAAAAGTCTCCCAGGTGATTCCAATAAATCCTCCTACTCTAGGGGAACTTATCCTATCCACTTCCCACAGACAGTAACTGGCCTAATCAGTTTAGCCTGAATACAACAATGCATACAGTCAAACTTCTCTATACAATATTTTATAATGTGGAACCCAAAATAATTTTAACTATAAAAGAAAAATAAAAGTGTTCTCCAAAGCTTAGTTCTCATTTCTCTTTATTCTAGAGGCTGTATCCAATAAAAATCCTGAAAAGCTCCAAAAAAACATGTGATTCCCTCATCTTTGGCAAATCCAAGTAAATTCTAGTCCACATGTTAAATAATGTAACATTACCTAAGCTGCTGTTCTTTGCTGGCATCCTGTTCTAAAGCATGGAAGTCCACAGACAACAATGCAACAATGGAGTTGACAGCTTCCACTCCAGAGAGAAGGCGAAGGATGAGTTTTTTATCCTGGGCCCAGCTTTGGCTCTGGTCAGCAGGAGCACAAAGTGCCATCCGCACCAAGCAGGGCAGGAGAAGTCTTAATTCTGGATCACTTAAAGATGCCAAACGAACCACATCTACCTTCTGCATTGCCTCAAAAGCAAAAGGGCTGACAAACTGAAGGGTTGTGCACTCAGTCATTATCACTGTTGATCCTAATGGTAAAAAAAAAAAAAAAAAAAAAAAAAAGAAGGTAAGAAAGTAGGAATATATTCCCACATATACAAATGCCCCTCTTTTTTTAAACACCCTGAAAAAAATGTGACCTTTCTTTAAAAGACCCCTAGGTTGGCAATAGGTTTCGGGAACAATGGATTCCTATGCTTCTCCCACCATCTGGAACATAAGGAAGAAAACAGAGTATATTAATGTCTCTTCCAGCCTTAGGGCGGTTCTGTTCTAATACTCTTACTTTGCAAAGAAGAAATATGAAGCCCAGAGAGTAACAAGCCTGTAGTAATATTATTAGTTAATAACAAAAGCCAAGACTGAACCCTCGTCTACTAAATCCTAGTCCAAGGCTTTCTCCACTACACCTATCATGAGTGCCACAACGTAAAATAAAAGCAAATGAAAGGTATAGTTAAGAAATGCTCCTTGTCCTACCTTAGTTCCACATGCTTACCCAACATATGTAAAAAAGGTTAGGATTCTCTTTCCCACCCACCAAGTCTGCATTGGTAAATCGCCTCAGTAGCCAGAGGCAATGGCAGATTCAAAGCTATGGAGGCCTTAACACTATCCTATATACCCTGAGTAAAAAACAACTGCGAAGGTGCAATTAGCTATGGGAGAAAGACGAGTCCCACTTGGGCACTTCTGTCTTTAGGAGGAACAGAGGCAACAAATAAAAAAATAAAAAGACAAGGACCAGGCAGCCAAACCCATCATAGGTAACAGTCGTGGGAAGAAATGCTGCTTTGCTTTCAAGAGGAGCTGGCCTTTTAACAGAGGGGCGGGCTGATGGAGCAGAGGCGTCAGGCCCTCTGTGCTCACAGGTCTTGCCCCGGGCGTAATAGGAACCAACCAGTCCCTCTAGCTGAGAAAAGTCCGGCAGGTGGCCCACAGAGACCGGGTAACGCGTTGAGGCCTGCGAAGCGGAAGCTTCATAACTTAAGATCTAACCTCCAACCTCCCGGGACCCTACCCAGACTCCACGCCCTACAGGCGGGACGCGGTAGAAATCGAGAGCGCGGTCTGAAATTGGGCCTAGGCGATAATCTGGATTCCCCAACCCTAGGTCTGCTCTGAGTCGACCCGGGCACCAAAAACGCAGACGCCGGGACTAATCGGGTCGGCAGTGCAATGGGGGCTGGGAGGGGACACCCCACCAAGGGAGACCCCAGACTGAAGGGACCGGAAAGCGGAGACTGTTTCAACCTGCGCCCAGAACCTTCATTCATCCCCAGCGTCTGGCTCCCGTCGGCCACCGTCCTGGACTGAAAGGCAGGGCGGCTGCGAGAGGAAACGGAGACGTCAGCGATTCTGCAACCGTGCGCCTGCGCGGTTCTACCCCTTCCTCCCGCTCCGTTTGGTCTGCGAATTTTACCCCTGAAATTTTAGAACTTGCTACAACTCTTTCAACTGTGTCGTTTTACATAAATCATTAAGCCCCATTCGAGCTGCAGTTTCAACATCACAGGATTATCGTGGCATTCAAATGACAAAGGTAAAAGTGTAAAAGTTGTCCTCGCTCTTTGACGGAACACCAATGGAACCAGACTCTTTTCTGTCTCTGCCTATGTCCTCCCAACGCCCAAGTTCTAGAATCCTAAAATTTCTAGGAAAATTTACAAACTAATCTAATCCCGGGTCTGCTTCCGCTCTGGACTTCACACACAGTCAGAAGTTAAACGTCTGCATTTCAGGGTTCTTAATTTAGGGTCTATAGATCCTTAGAGGACGATGGATGGAGTTTTAGGAATTCTCTGGAATCTACAATATTGCGAGTGCTTGACATGTCTTCTGGAAAGAGGGTCTAACACTTTAAACTTCTCAAAGGAATGGGATCACCCAGAAAAGATTAAGAACCACCAATTTCTATATTTTCATACTATTTCTTTTTTTCATTATTTTTTTTGGGGGGAGGGGGGTTATGTGGGTAGTTCCCTGGCTGGGAATCGAACCAAGGCCGCAGCGTTGACAGCGCCAGCGCGGAAGCCTTAAGCCACGACACCACCAGGGAACTCCCTTTTTTTTATTATTATTTTTATTATTTTTTTCATACTATTTCTAATACCTGGTTCAATTGTATTTAGCACCTTCTATTTACAAGGCATTGTGCTACAAGCTGAAAACAAATATTTTACAAAGATGCAGTACTTTATATTTCATAGTTTCCAAGGTTTGACAGAGGGATAGTCTCTTTTAAAATAAGTTCTGCTTTCAATTTGAAAAATCAGCAAAAAACACGTGTGTTGGTTGCAGTGTTTCTGAAACTTTTTTCCACCTAACCCACAGTAATACATTTTACATTGTGCCTCAAAGCACACAGATTAATTTACACCCGTATTAAATATGGAAACAGACATTTTATGAAATAATACACATACTAATCGTTATGTATTCTATTTCACTTCTTTACATTTCTGGTCACCACACAAATTGATTTCACAACTGTACCACATTGTCATTTTTAACCTGTTTAAATGTTTATTGAACACGTGCTAGGCACTAAGACTTTCTACCTATTACCCGATTTAATTTTTTGAGGTTGATAATATTTTCTATTTTACAGTTGTGGAAATTGAGACAGAGAGATTAAGCAATTTAATCTCCTTGGTTATTCATTTCACAGGAAAAGTATGAAGAGAATTCAAACACTGGTTTGGGGGCTGAATGAGTAGATGGATGTGAACTGATCTTTACAATCTCTTCCAACTCAATTGTTTGATCCCGAAATCATTAGTGGAGAAACACTGCAGAGCCCTCTTGATCTACAAAGAACAACAAATCATGTCCAGCCTGAATGAGATAGCTAGAGTGTAATGATGATGAGTGCTGACACTTACCTTCTTCCAAGTCTCCTTTTTCTTCTCTTCCAATTCTTATCTCAGTAAATAGCACCACCACTCCTGAGCTGGCTTAGGCCAGAAACCTGAAATCATCCTAACCTCTAGCCATTCCCCCTTATATCCACTTAATCAATAAGTCTTTCAAATCTACATTGTAATGTTTGTCAATGAAATAATTTTGACAGTCATTATATAGAACTCAGACACCCTCATGAAAAAAGACGTAAATGTGAGCTTTTGAGTTTTAGAACTGCTTCCTCTGAGGCTAATTATACTAAAATCAAGTTATAAAGACTTTTCAGCTCAGATATTTAATTAGGCAGATTCAGGAACTTCTAGAATGGTAAATAGTACTACAAAACATTTAGTTGCCAATTAATTACCAAACTTTAGTTATAAAAGTATCTTATATAATTACGGTATGCCCTTTTGTGATTATAAAATGTTTGAGCGGGGGTGGTGATGGTGGTGAATGCATAATGCAACACACAGATGATGTATCATAGAATTGTACACCTGAAACCTGTGTAATTTTTACTAACCTATGTCACCCCAATAAATTTTAAAATTAAAAAAACAAATGATTATGGTATTCCAGGGTATTATTTTGTATACAGATATCATTATTGACTTCTAGAGTTAAACTTTTAACTCATCAATAAAAGAATTAAAAACATTTATGTAGAGACAAAATTAGTTTTACCCATGTATATGAGTAATGTGCATCCTTATTTTTCCCTCACAAATTTGGGCAAAAGAAGTGCATTGTACACAGCAAACTACAGTAGGTGTTTTTATGTAGCTTATTGCTGAGTAAATGAACTTCAAGAAATTAGAAGACCTAGGTATTTAAAGGAGGACCAATGTTCTTTGGAAAGAGAATCACAGAATTTCAAAAGTAAAGGATCTCAAAAGACAGCTAACTCCAGTTTTCTCAACATGGAATTCTTTTTATAATGATTCTGCATATTGTCCATCTTTTATCAGATTTCTTCCATTGTTTCAGCCTGTCAAAATCTTTTGGACTCCTCTTTTACACTGGCTACCTGCTTTGGCTATACAAATCACATCTTCAATAATTTTATGGGTAAAATGTTGACTAGAATAGGATCCAGCCAAGTTTTTTTTAGGATGGCATTAGATTTAGAGACCCCCCTCCCAGTTGGCATAGCTCCACCAATCAAGCCTTTTTGGGTATGAATGTTTAACCAATTCTGAATCATCCCAAATACTAAAAACACTTCTCTGCTTTTGGATAAAGTTGATTTTCTTTAAGGTATCACTCAAAAGACAAGAGTTTTTTTGTGGTCTGACTTCTAACTCTCTAACTTGGACTCTTGCCATATCCCATCATGGTACCTCCATTTTAGTCAGTTTCAGCTGCTTTATTCCCAAATCTTCATGTGATCTGTGGGTCTTCTCTCTCACCTTTCCTTCTGCCTGGAATGCCTTTTATTCTTTCTTTATGTAGTAACTCCTATGCATCCTTTAAATCTCACCTCCAGTGTTCCCTTGCTAAGACACCTTTCCCTGACAAACCACCTATCTCTCTTCATTAAAGTATCCCTCCCTCTTCAATGCTTCCAGGCCACCCTTTGCTTTCCATCATAGTACTTCATATATTACACAGTAATTGTTAGAATTTGTCTGTCTCTCCCATCAGAAAGTAAATACTTTGAGGG
This sequence comes from Lyroderma lyra, assembly GCA_004026885.1. Classification (NCBI taxonomy): domain Eukaryota; kingdom Metazoa; phylum Chordata; class Mammalia; order Chiroptera; family Megadermatidae; genus Lyroderma; species Lyroderma lyra. The sequence goes on from PVJL010003216.1 coordinate 63,022, forward strand.
CAAGAACCACATTTTATTTCTTTGCCTTTGGCACAGTATAGTATGGCACTTAATATTGGCTTTTTGAATTAACGATTCAAGCCTAAGGATACCATGAAATCTTACTAAATAATCTGATGAATGTGCATTTCCATAATCATTTATCAATGCTATCAAAATGTAATAAGATTGATTTCAGTTATTTTCTTTTGTATATGCACTGTATTGTTATTCATGTCACTTTAGAGGCATTCTCAAACTTATGTTTATACAAGTATGTTTCTTAGTATACTGAGGGCTTAAGATCAAAAGTTTGGCAATGCACTCTAGAATTGTATGCTTGAAACCTATGTAATCCTTGCTAACAGATGTCACCCCAATAAGTCTAACAATAAAAATGAATTAAAAAATAAAAATAGGGAGTTCCCTGATGGTGTAGTGGCTTAAGGCTTCGGCGCTGGCACTGTCAGCGCTGTGGCCTGGGTTCGATTCCCAGCCAGGGAGCTACCCACATACCAAAAAGCAAAAAAAATTAAAATTAAAATTAAAAAAAAAAAATAAAAAAATAAATTTTAGAAAGATCAAAGGTTTGTACTTCATAATTAATGGATCATAGATAATCAAATTATTGTACTGAATAGTGCTTTATTGAAACTATATGGGTTTCTAATGATCTTATTCATAAAGTCAAATTTATAAGTACTTTCTATTTTTATTTTATTTTTGCTTTTTGGTATGTGGGTAGCTCCCTGACTGGGAATCGAACCCAGGCCGCAGCGCTGACAGCGCCAGCGCCAAAGCCTTAAGCCACTACACCATCAGGGAACTCCTAATGTACTTTCTAGGACATAACTTTTTAAAACTTTAAAAACTGGAAAAGTTGGGCACTTCCATTCTTCTAGGACATTTCAGTTTTCCTCAGCATTTCTGAAATACTGCCTGCAAATTCAACACCCAGGATGTTAAGTTCCTTGGATCTGGAAACTTTAGCAACTATCTCAGATTTTAATTCCATCATATGCTTGTTATATTTTAGATATTGAAGACTTTTCAAGCTGATTTTTTTTTTTTTTTTTTTTTTTTTGGTATGTGGGTAGTTCCCTGGCTGGGAATTGAACCCAGGCCGCAGCGTTGATAGCGCCAGCACCAAAGCCTTAAGCCACTACACCACCAGGAAACTCCCATGCTGATTTCTTTTTATCTGGGATAGATTGGGACAGAAGGAAGATAAAGCTTAAGTACTAAAAACTGTTATTGTATTCATCCTTTTGCTAGAGAAATTTATAAGTTCTTGTCACCATAAGTATTTTTTTTCTCTTGCAAGCCTTAGTTCATTCTGAATTTGACTCTTCTAGAGAACATAGGTACTATATTCATCATTCTTCACAATTTGTATTTTACGAATTTTCAAGTGGCTTTTACAATTTCATTTGATGTCCACAAAGCTGGTTAGGAAGGTATGGCTACTATTGAGGTCATGTACAAATGAGCAAATTGAGACAAGAGAGTCACAAGCTAGAAGTCACAAGGTAGAAGGTGGCAAATTCAGGAGTACAAGAATCCTAATCTGGTGATCCTAAACTACTTGTTAATGTCAAAGAGTTCCAATTAATTAAATTTTATAATTTCATTTAAATTATTTGCAAAACCCACACTTCAGCTAAGTTCTGTAGTTTGAGGTATTTATCACAAGTAGCCCATTCAAAAAATATTTCAGTGCCTTACTTACTACATGCTAGGTGTGGTGTTGGATATGGAGATACAATGGTAAGCAAAATAGACCCACTTTCTACCTTCATGGAGTCACTGGGTAGAGAATAGGAATAATCAGACAACTATAAACTAATAAGGTACTATAAAGTCTCCACATAGGGTATTGCAGTAAAAGTATGTAACAAGGGATCTGACCTGAAGCAAGGGTATGTATGGAAATTAGGGGAAGGCCTCAAGGGAAGAATAACCGTGGGGCTTTGGAAGAACTCAAATGCCTAAGAGACTAGGAGAACACAGGGGTGGGGAGGCAGACTCATTCTGAGGCTTGTGGAGGAGGAGGCAGGGGACAAATCATGTATGAATTTTGGCATTTATTTTTAGAGCAAACAGCAGTCATTAAGGGTTTTAAGCTATTAAGAACACTAAGTAGAGAGACCAAGTAAGGAGTGTATTGCAGCAGTCCACCCAGATAGGGTTGTTTTACCTAATAACTGATATGGCATTGGATAATGCTAATTTAGACTGAGGTCAGGCCAATAAAAGCAGAAATGAACATATCCAATCGTCAGTATACAAGATGGACATTTTCTGATGACTTTACAAGGAAGAAACAGTTTGTGGTTTGTACACTTGATTTAACTATTGAAGGGAAAAACCTCATTTCCTTCAGAGTAAGTCACTCAATAGGATTTTTCAGGGCTCGGTTTTCAATACTCAAGACTACAAATAGTAAAGAGAGGTTGTATGTTATATAAGTGAATGATTTACATAGTCATTTCTAGTCATACATAGGACTACATTAAAAAATATTTAAAAAGTAGAAGTATCATAAACTGTGATACAGAAAATAATTTAAGATAGAAATTCCAACAACATACACATCCTTTTAATGGATTATTCTTAAAATTCTGCTGGCAGAAACTATTATTTTAAAAGGCTGTTTATACAAAATGGACAGAGCTATTCTTGATGGAGTGTTCATATCCGAACAACTTTTCTCATGCTTCAAAAATACTGTGATTAAAAAAAAAAAACAAGATATAACTATGCTTTAGAATTATGCTTTGAATATTTGAAGGAAACTTGTTTAGATTAAAAAACTGGTATCAAACAGATCAACCTAAAAGGAATTAGTAAGTCTGTGCATATACAATTTTCCTATATATAATACACTGATATGTGATTAAAATCTTTTTAATAAAGTATTTCCAATGGAGAAGTTAGAAGTCCATCAATTAGTGTTTAGGTTGCCCCTTTCCACTTATAGATGACACAAAAATAATACTGCTACTAATTTTTACACAAATTTAAGATGGAAATATTTTCAATAGAACAAGACACCACAATGAAGGCTTCATGAATAATTTATTCCATTTGAAGTTTTGTTTTTTGTTTTTGTTTTTTTTAAAAGTATAAACCTTTTCATTTCCTCAATCACAATTTGTACAACTCAGTGTTATGGCATTCGGCAGCAATAGTGTTTGTTCCTTATTCTTTTTTTGTCACATTAAAAAAAAAGTAATTGGACCATATTAAATGTCACTGCTAAACAACAACTTTAAAACGCCCCTTCATAAAGTGACCAAGCTATTTTGAGAGAGTTGATGATGACATGTGTCCAGTAATGACGTTACAATTTGTAGTTTAAATTCAGTAACTTTACGGTCCACAAATCCAGTTTACTCTGAAAACTAAAACTATTTTAAAACTTCATGAATACATCAACCTGAGGAGTATTTTAGGTCCCAAATCCAGTTTTTAATTAATACTCCACAAAAAGGAAAACACATATATATATATATAAATTTAAACCACAGTTCTGGGCCCATTAAAACACCAAGAAAAACCAAAACGTTAAGATTTCCAGTGGAATTTTTTGGGAGGGGAGGGGGGTGCCAAAAAAAATATGTCAAAAACATTTTTCCTTAATTTAAACAAACTAAAATCTTACGAGGAAACCCAGACCAAAATATCACTTGCACATTAAATGTATTCATAGACTGATATGCAATGCCACAGTGGGTGAGTAGCAAATTATATGATGCAACAGCATTTAAAAACTTCCTTTTAATGTATTCAATTTGAACATTTTAAATAATGCAACACAGTATTTTGATATTACAGTATTAACATAGTGCTTGATTAAAGATCTGCAAATCCTTGTAGTAACACATTAAGTTAAAAAAATTACCTCAGAAGGTAAATATGAAGACAAAAGGAGAATATTTTAATACAGTAATCTGTGCCATACTGACAATAAGTATGAATACAGCTGAGATAGTTGACTAAGTAGTAAGAGCTTAATTTTAGTGGTTTAAGAAAAGTTTAGAAAGATTTAAAAATTACAGCTAGTTTAAAATTTAAGGATTACATATAAGTACACTTGGTGGCCTTCTGGCCAAACAATAAGGTGTACAGAAATTTATTCATACAGTGTTAATTCACAGTCCTGATAACTGAATGGCTTGCATAAGAAAGGTATGGCTAGATGTTTCTCACTGGCTGGAAGCAGACATTATAATAATAAGTCATCATTTTAAATGCCAAAATACTGAACTTCCACCCTGCTTTGCAATGGATAACTGCACAAAAAACAGGTATTAGCACTGTAATAAAGAAGTCAAGGTGTTGATGATCAATTGGTATAAAGTATATTATTTTGCTTACCTACTTAAACAAAACAAAACTATCCACACTTGTCTGTGACAGTACATTAGTAAGTCAAATCCATTCACCCTACATAAAAGGCTTTTTTTTTTTTCTGAAGTAAGTCTCTTGACTTTTTCTAATGGCTATTTAGTAATTTTCTATTTGAGTGTGAACTTACATATGAAAGGAAGAAAAAGACTTATCAGTAAATCCTGTATATTTGGGAACTATTCCCTGATTCCCAGATAAAAAGGAATTGTGTACTGGTTTTCTTCCTTATGGCTCCATATAAACTGTCAGGGAATAAGTTTTTAAAAATCTATTTTCAAACTGAGGTGTGGTTACTAAAGGCTAGTGATTTTAAACAACTGAGAACATAGCTTTTATTTTTAAAAGTCGCTATTGCGCAAAGTATATGAAAAAGGATACTCTTTTTATAGAAATTCCAAATAAGCATCTTTTCCTTCAAATCTCAGACAAGTTTTTTTAAAGTATAGAATAGAACATGCCAACATAATTTGTAGTGTGTTAGCATAATTTAAAAATGAATGCAGAGATGTGATCTTTAAATTTTAATTTTAAAATATGCTGACCAATGGGATTGCATTATAATTTTGAAGAAACAATTGAGAATCTTTGTCATTGTTTTCTTTATAGAAAAAAACAAGACTTGTTAATGTTTTAATATACACAATTTGAAGAAGTTATGTTGTTTTAAAGAAAGTGATATTTAAGCAAAGCATATAGTTTAGTTACAAAACAAGTTTCAGTAAAATATAAAATAAAACATACTGAATTATTGTTTTGCAAATACAATTGATTTTGTCCTTGTACAGAATTACAAATTTGGAATTTTGCTAGACTGCTTCCAAGAAAGATAGGTAGACTTGACGACTGTGAATTCAAGTCAGCAACACAAGTAGGAAGCTAACTTGCACTCTCTTGTGAGCAGCACTGTAGAAAGGATTTTTCAAGAGGGGTAAAGCCTGCATAAAAGCAGTTATCTTGGCATGTGCAAACAAGAAGAGGGAAAGCTGTATGGAAGGAAGGGGTGAATTAAAGTCCCTAAAATTCAAGTCCCTTCTTTAGGGAGGTGAGAACCTCCTTGGCTTATGCCCTGCCTTAATCTGAGCTGTGTTATAGAATAGTACAGACTCTGATGTTTGGGACTGTCATCTCCAAACCAAGAAAATTAAATAAATAAAAAAGGCAAAAGGAAACAGGTTAAGTTTAGAAAACGGTTCCTTAACTAGTGGAATAAGTCTGAATACCAGAATTCACTGAGAATCTATTTACACCACAGTTTGATTGCACACACACACACACACACCCATCCATACATATGCATACTCACACACATTCCCAATCTTTAATTTAAAAAAAAAAAGTCAAACAATCAAGAGTGACCGCTCTTAAAATAATTTGTAAAATGCCTAGAGCTGGGCTAAATTTCAACCTTATAGCAGATCCTGAAGATAATTTTCATAATTAATAATATTCCCATGCCTAGATGTGCCACTGTTAAAACTGAAAAAAATTTAAGCATGTAACATTAAACACCAAAATTAGTTTAAGCATTCAGTAGCAAATGTTTTTCTTGTAAAACTAAGTTTCTTTCACTGGAAATGGCCTGAAATATTAGTCATAGCCCTAAACCATACTACAAAATATAACTGAAGAATTCTCATTTTATTCTAAGTTAAACCACCTAACAATATCACTTGTATATTGCCATCATGTTATTCTGTAAAGGTGTGATATATAAAATGCTGTTAAGACCCGGTACCTTTTCAATTTATAAACACAGTGAACTTCATTACTGTACATGTACTCTGCAACTACAGCTTAGCTGTAAATCCTCCACACACAATGGTATGGACATTATTCCCCCTCTATCCCATTAAACTGTACATTGAGACAATACAAATTTACTGTCCCACCCACCCCCTTACAAAAAAATAATACTCTAAAAGCAACCCTACTGCAATTTTTTAATTAAGACGATTACATATATTTTAGACCAATTGCTTTAAAGCAAGAAGGCAGTATAAACCTTCTAGGAAAATTTTTATAAAAGAGGTTAAGAAATATAAGACAATTTATACATTTAAAAACTTACAATAAATAAGAGATGCAGGCATTTTGAATACTAGATACTATAATCCAATACAAGAACATCTTGATGTTCTGAAGCCATTATGTTGAAATTCATTGTTCCTCGTTTCCTCCCCATGCTTTTAATATTCATTTAATATGACTGGGTACTATGGCTCATTACTTTTCACAAATACTGTGACTGGAAAAAAAGGTTAATTTTGCTACAAAAATGTTATAATACGCTTTGTATGATCAGTCATCATCCTAAAGAGTTCAGTATAGTCAATGAAAAATAGCAGGGTTATAGACCCTCCCCCCAAGTCAAAACAATATTTGTTGAAGTAATAAGAATTAGACCCCATCACAAATGACTTTCACTGAGAAGATAACTGTAACTTAATCTTGCAGCGAAATGTCTTTTTTCCTTGTTCTTTTCTTGCACAGTTCCATCAAATGAAGATCACAGCATATTCATGATAAAGTTATATAACTGATTCAGCACCACAAAATGAATTGGGAGACATGAGCGTCTGTCCTGGATTGCAGGGTCACAGGTTAGCCAGGAGAGTGCATTGTACTGTTCCAAAACAAACCTGAAAAGCAAATAAACTATATAAACAATGTATTTATTTACAATGTAGATTTTGGAAGCAGTTTCCAATTATGGCATCTAAGATTCAAAGTCCCTTAAAACAACAAAAAACAACAAACAAACATGGAAGGTAAAGAAGAGAGAGATCTTAAGAGAGATTGAAGAGGAATAATTTTCATAAAAATTACTCTCAGAAGTAGATTACGTGTAAGGCAGAAAAATCGCTCATTCTGAATGATATAATTCATCTACAGACCCAAGGGTATGCAATGGTAAACTATTGCTAAAAATGAGAAAAATATGTAAGGATAAACACTATATTCATTCACAGTTGCTATGGAGAAGTCTTAATGGTAAAAAGAGCTGTACCTGAGGACATCTGAAGTCTGATTTGAGTCAAGTGGGTGGGAGTGTTTACTGTGAAGCAGCTCATCAGATTGCACTGAAGGCACGTGGAGGTGCAAAGAGGCCTAAAAAAATAAAAGGTAATCAGTCAGCCAAATGAAAAAAAAATCCATTTGGTTTTACCTTATTCTCCCAAGGTTTCTTTCTTGATCAAATACATTTCAGACCTATGCAAGGAATGGGAACCACTACAAAAATGCTTGTTTTGTTCTTTTTAATTCATTATAGAAGAAATTAAGTGTAAAATATATTGAATTGTACTTCCTTTTCTTCAGCTTTATTGTTTCTGATAATCTTAAAAAAAGAAAAAGACTTCTAATTATTTCCTAAGTGTAACCTGCCTAGATGTGTAAAGTAAATGTGTAAGGAAGCACTAAGCTGATATGCCTGAGTATAGTCTATTTCTACGTTAAGATTAAGCAGATATACCTAGGTGTAGCACTGAAAAAAGTAACAGGAGTAAGCATATGCAAACATTTTACTTATAAAGCTATTAAACCATTCTTTCCATTGGCTAAAATAACTTATTTGAAAACTATGGGAAGACAAGAGTTGGAACAGTCAGGGAAGGGCAAGGAGATACCTGAAAAATCCAAAAGATTTATTTCAATCTTGAAAACCTAACTAATTTTTAGAAAATAGTCTCAGGAATCAGGTGGTTCCCTTGGGTTTCACAGTGAACAGTCAAAACTGCTTGCTACACAGCTGCTGAGGGGTGCTAGGCCTTTTGGAACAAAAGCCCAATATATTTTAAAGTGTGTCCTGCATGAAAATAAACCTCTAATATCAGTCAAACTCTGTGTTCATTTTCTGTTCTCTTAAACAAATCTACTTTTGGTGAAATTGTGAGCGCTCTTAAATAATACAGTGCACATATGCTTTCTTCTGCCCACTCAATTTCATGGACGCTTTGTAACAACTGGCAGACCTATTTAGATATGGCAATGAAGAGTGAAAGAAATGAAAGTGGTACTCTTCTTCACACTTCAATTTTAAAAACTGAATCATTTTGTTTATAAGGCAATGTATATAATGGTGTTTAAAAGCCATGAGAAGATGATGGTACTGACTGCAGAAACTTTTGGTAGATTTCATTCTACCAAGAGCAGAATGAAAGTAGATAAAAGGTACTATTTTATATCTGGGGTCTCTCTCCTCTACAACTGTAACATGTATATAAACTCTTCAGTCATATATTCAAAAACATAACCACAGATATATAAAAGGGCTGTCTGGAAAGTATCCAGCCATGTAATAGGAAAAATAGAAGCATTTAGCATTCATGGCTGGATTTTTTCTGGACAGCCCTCATATTTAGTTTTAACTGTTTATAAACTCTTGACTTATAAATTATAAGCAGAAGTGTCATATAGTAGATCACTATAAATTAAATGAATATAATTAGTACCAGTGTTCTAATTTCTATGATAAAAAGACTTTTTTTTTTAAATTAAGCCTAAGCTTGAATTTATTTATTTATTTTTTTGCTTTTTTTGCTTTTTGGTAGCTCCGTGACTGGGAATCGAACCCAGGCCGCAGTGCTGACAGCGCCAGTGACGAAGCCTTAAGCCACTACACCATCAGGGAACTCCCGATAAAAAGACTTTTTAATCATCTAGGTAACAACCTATTATTTTTTTACAAGGTAGTTTTACTGCTTATGGAATAGAAATAAAATGGGATGTATGAAAACAAAAGGTGAATCACGATTGTGGTTAACTTATGCCTTATCTGGTATTCACACCAGAAGTCTTAATATTATTATACTGTATCTGAGGGTAAATACCTACCATATACCATCCTCTCTGCAAATATTGAGTAGAAAAGAATCTGGATAGTTCCTTGGACATTTTGTAAAGTCATGTTTCCTTAAAATATACTCTGTGAAACACTAAGGTTATGAATTATTAAAAGGTATTACACAATCCTTTTCTTGTGCATTAAAAGTTTAGATAAAGGTAGGTAAACAATGTTATTTGCTGCTGTTTTTAGAGCATTTAATGTGCATACACATATTTTAACAACAAAAGGGGGCAGAAAGCATGTGTAGCACTTCTCAAAGGACCAAAGAACCCTTTGTTTTACAGAAACTCCAAGGGCTACTACTCTGTAGAAACCTTTCCCTTTGGAATATGTTCTTGTAATGAGATCTGTATAGACCACAGTACATACATTGGGAGGGGAAGAAAAGTCATATAATAAAACTTTTTTTTTTGTAGAGGTGAAACAAAGAGGTAGTTTATTGAAAGAAAGTACATTCCAAAGAGGTAGGAGCAGGCCCAAGCAAGAAGGAGAGTGGCTTAAGGGCCTCGAATGGCAGAGGGAAAGTACACTCCTAAGAGGCAGGAGCCGGCTCAAGCAGAAAAATGGCTCAGGAGCCCATATGATGAAACTTTTAACCTTGCTGACACTCTCTAAATGTATTATCTCATTAATAGTCAATTAAGAACAACAGCTGTTATATTCTTTATTAATGTGCTATAGAAGTTCAATACCTAATCTCAAATCTTATTGACTCAATAATGTGTGCCAAGGGTATCAAGATTTAATAGCAACATGCTTAAAAGACAGCAACAAGTCTATTGGCTCATATACCTATTAAAATATCACAAGAAACTAAAGCACACTACCCAACTTTTACCCTAGAAATAAAAACCAGTAAGTAGTTAAATTTAAGTATGACTTACAAAGTAAAGCAGTCAACTTCTCATGGGTTTATGTGAGAATGTGTGAATCAGATCTAAATTTGTTATTTTGGAATAGTAGTAGCAGCAGCAGTAACAAACTCTGGATAGGGCTTTCACATCTCATTTTTCTGTTTCATGATTTATCTTAATCTTTTATCACTTGATAATGAATTTGTTTTGATAAAGTAAGTCACTATGGGTCTGAGAATCCCATCATTACTTGAATACCACTCAATACTTTTAACACAACAATTTACACAAAGCTAGAAAACTTTTTTGAAAAGGCAGTAAATGAATCTAAATATCAGGTATTCTTAGGAAATTTAGGAATCTTTTAATCCCCAAAATAATACAGACTAGTAGGAGAGCAGTATGATATAATTCAAAGAACAACATTATAACTATTAAAAGATTCAGGTTTTAATCTTGAGTCTACTACCAATTTATGACTTTGGACAAGTGAGGTTTTCTGCAGTTTAATATGCTCACCTAGAAAATGAAAAGGTTAGATTAAAGGTAATACAAAGTTTCTCCAGCTCTAAACTTCCATATGTGCAGTTTAAAATAATATGAACAAGGGCCCCAGAGTTAGACTTAAGATTAAAAGTTCAATCTTAACTTCAATTTAAAATTTAGAGTTGTTTCATAATTAGTTAATTCTCTTTGTGATCTGGCGTAGAAAGCCACATGACAACACATTTAAGACCTTAGACAAATGCTACAAGGTTTCAAAAAAGCCACTTTTATATTTCTTATGACATAAACCATCAATTAGCATTACTTAGGAACTGGCATAGAAATGGCAATACCTTAAGAAAAAGGGGACACTGATATTGTGCTTGAGGACATGCTGACCAGAACCAGTCAGGCAACGGACCCGCTTTGGCAGTTGATACAAAGTAACCAAGGGCCAATGGTTGCTGAAGAATATTAGTTACTTCATCATGAGATTCTGTTGAAAGTAGCCGATCAGTACCCTGACCCTTAAAAAGACAAAATTAAGTGTGTTAGTTCATTTAATATACCTAGACACTAGATTAAAACACAGAATGGTTTATTGCAGTCTCAAAATCTTACACTTCCATTTTTAAAAATACTGAAGGATACTAACAATGTTAATTGCAATATACTTAGTAAGAGTATCATAATTAGTAATCGCATTATAAAATGAGTTCTAACAGTTGCACAAAGAAATGAATATGCCAACTGTTTATAAGTTTGTATTGTTATGCCAAACTCATGTTCAGAGTAAATGTGTGTGTAGATCTTCGTAGATGACTGAAAAGTATAAAATGTTCAATGGAATTCCTACCTTACTTCCTTAAACTCACGTAACTAATTCCTGACCACCCCACACTTGCCCCATTCAAAAGGTGGATTAAAATTTAGCTTTGTTCATCCAGCTCCACTTATAAAATGCAATTAATAATGTTTGGAAAAGCATTATGGCAACATGAAGTGACAACTTTTATTAAGTGATACTCATATCTATGGATCAGTCAATGTATTTCTTGGTATTTTAAGGAAATAGATAAAAAGAAGAAAAATAATATGCATGTTCATTGCAACATTACCTGTAAGAGAAAAAAATAAAATACTTAAATGTCCAACATTTTCAAAATGATATGTAAAACAATGACGCAATGTTAAAAGGCTGATTATACCCACTGAAAGCTACATATAAGTACATGTGAAAGAAAGGTAATTTGCTAAAAGTAAAAAATGGTTTTTACTAAAGTATTGAGATTATTGGTGCTTTTCCTTATATTAGGTTGGTATAAAAGTGCGGTTTCAGACAATGAATTTAAATCATTTATAACTAGGCTATAACACATCTTTATTAATCAAAATAGAAATCATTAGACTTAACACATCTTTGCCAATGAGAAATAAGTTTGTTCATTCCTGTAGTGTAAAAATCTGTCTGTGCTTCGGAATTTAACAAACTCTTAGACAGCATTTTTTTCATCCTGCCGATTATGGGAGTGTTCTTCCTGCAAAAGGTTATTGAGATTGAAGAAGTGGTAGTCAGGTGGGGAGAGGTGAGGTGAATATGGTGGATGAGGCAAAACTTCGTAGCCCAATTCATGCAACTTGTGTGTATGTGTGTGTGTGTGTGTGTGTGTGTGTGTGTGTGTGAGAGAGAGAGAGAGAGAGAGAGAGAGAGAGAGAGAGAAAATACAGAATTAAAAGTTTATTAGTAAAAGAGGGGGAGCTAGCTGATCCAAGAGTGGGAAGCAACGCTCTCTTCCATTGTTTGAGAGTTTTTGTATCCACGGGTGTAAACTCCTCTCCGTTTCTTTTCTGTGTGACCCTTCCAAAAGGGCCAAAGCTGCATAATAATATGATTTCGGGAAGTAGGGCCTATTGTTGAATAGGTGGGGCTTTTTCTCCTTTCAATTTGAGAATAGCTGATCATTTAACTTTTGAAGAGTTGGTTGTGCAACTTGCAGTTGGGTATAGTCAAGGAGAATTGGGCCTTGCTGTTGACCAATGGTATCTCAACCATTGGCTAAGCTATGTCTCAGATTTAATGGTTTCACTGGGATTCAGAAAGCTGTAGTGGATCAGACCAGTAGCAGGCCACCAAACAGTGACCATGACCCTTTTTTGGTGCAAGTTTGGTTTTGGGAAGTGCTCTGGAACTTTCTGGTCCAACCACTGGCTGGTCATCGCTGGTTGTCATGTAAAATCCACTCTTTGTTGCATGTAACAATCCAATGGAGAAATGGTTTATTGTTGCGTAGAATAAAACACAATTTTTTAAATTTCTGCTCAGATCATGAGGCATCCATTTATCAAGACTTTTCTCCTTTTCAATTTGCTTCAAATGCCAAACCACAGAATGTTCGACATTGAGTTCTTCAGCAACTTCTTGTGTAGTTGTTAAGAGTATCAGCTTCGTTGACTGCCCTCAATTGGTGGTTATCAACTTCTGATGGCCGGCCACTACGCTCCTCATCTTCAAGGTTCTCATCTCCTTTGTAAAACTTCTTCAATCACCACTGCACTATACATTCGTTAGCAGTTCCTGGGCCAAATGTGTTGTTTATGTTGCAAGTTGTCTCCACTGCCTTATGACCCATTTTGAACTCAAATAAGAAAATCGCTCAAATTTGCTTTATGTCTAATATCATTTTCATGGTCAAAAATAAATATAAAATAAACAGCAAGTAATAAGTCATTAGCAAAAAAACATACAGTGAGAAACACGCATTAAAATGATGTCTAACATTATCCACATTTATTTAAGAATGTATTCCAAAATCAAACGGCAAATTTCAACAATGCAAAACTACAATTACGTTTGCACCAACCTAATATAATTTTTCAATAATCCCATTTTGTTTCAGTTAAAAAAAAAAAGGAAAGGATGCAAGATTGTATGACGATCCTTAATTTAAAAAGGCAGGTTCTAAACATGTAACCTACAACAGTAATAAAATAACCATTATATATAATTTCACTCAAATACAGATGTTATTCAAATGAAGGCCAATTAGGTGGAGGAGAAAACAGTCTGCTTTTGTAACTCCTAAAAATAAACAAGGGCATGGTGGTCAGGGATTTTTCTATTCTTATGAGCAAATTAGTATTTCTATTTGTTCCTTGTCCAGCCCTGATATGATTGGTAGCTCTTAGAGCCAATATACTGATTCTCAAATAATCTGATACTGTGCCTAAATAAGAAGCTATGGTTGAAATGTCAGGAAAAATACAAAGGAAGGATTAATGCAAAGTAGTCCAGAAAATATGAAGTCAAGGAATGCAGAGCTGCAGAGACCCTCTTAATAATATACAATTCAAAGTACTGATGTCTATAAGGCAAAAGTGCATGAATATACTATCTCACTATTTGCTAATTTCTAAGGGAAAAATGGCACTTTTTTTCATACATTAATTCATTACTAAGTTAATGAATGACATTTAGATACACTGAACTTTTATAACAGGGTTGGTTACCTTGCCAGCATCACCTCCATGGGGGTAATGAGATCCTGGAGAATGTACAGGAGACCCCGTTGGAGATGCAGGAAGAATATTAATGATATCAGGGTCAAGATCATCTCCTGTGTCTAACAAATCAAAGATACCCATTCCATCTGCTCCATCTACATAGCAAAAAGAAAAATAATATTCCATTTTTCATATCTCCTGGTTATTTATAGGTCAGAATTAAAATTAATTTAACCAACATCTATTGAATGTTTACCATGCACAAAGTATTGTGCTAAAAGCCATATAAACAATTATGCATAAAAACAAGCGTGTAGTAGTCTGAATAATGCCCTGTCCCCCACGCATAAAGGTGTCCATGAACTAATCCTAGGAATCTGTGAATATGTTAGCTTTTGGCAGATGTGATCAAGCTAAAGATCTTGAAAGGGGGTGTCCTGGATTATCTGGATGGTCTAATGTAATCATGGGGGCCCAAATATGAGGCAGGCAGTAGGGTTAGAGTCTGTGAAGGAGATGTGATGATACTACACTGCTGGTGTTGAAGGTGGAAGAAGGGACCATGAGGAAGAGATGCTAAAGCTGGCAAAGGCAAGGTAACATTATTTCTTAGAGCTTCCAAAAAGAACCAACCCCACACACACTTGGACTTCAGCCCAGTAAAACTGATTTTGGACTTCTGACCTCCAGAACTGTAAGATATTAACAGTAAGTGTATTTTGTTTAAAGCCATGAAGCATGTGGTAATTTGTTACAGCAGCAATACAAAACTAATAAAGAAGCAAACACAGTGTGCTGGAAATCAAAATGTATTTAAAATGAGACTATTCATGATTAATACTTATTCTTTTTTTCCATTATTACTCAATAATGTAAAATTCTCAAGTTACTGTATAACACACTAAAAGAGAGTAATACCCATAGCTATGACTTTGGAGATGTACCATGTTCTAAGACAACTCACAGAAACAACTCAGTATCATATTTTCTCTTCCACTAAAATGCAATCTATAAGTTCACTGAGAAAAGTTACATTCCTATCTGGCAGTTAGTATAAATAACTATGTTATTTCATGAATCAACATAGAAAGAAATATAAAGAGCTGCAAAGTTCATGTATAGGAAACTCAAGAAAACAGGCAAAAACCTGTACAAACATTTTATGATCAATGTTGTCTTTTAATATAAGTAAATATTTATAAGATAATTCATAGCATCAGTTCTATTATCAATAAGGTAGAATGGCTCTATTAATTTCCTGTTGCTGCTTTAACTAATTATCACAAACTTGTTGACTTAAAACAAAACCTTGTGGCCTGGGTTCGATTCCCAGCCAGGGAACTACCCACATTAAAACAAACAAACAAACAAACAAACAAACATATTCTTTGACACTTGTAGGGTCCAGAAGGCCAAAATCAGTTTTACTAGACTGAATACCAAGTGCTGGTCATTAGGCCAAAGCCAAGGTACCAACAGGGCTTTGGTTTCTCTGGAGACTCCAGGGGATGATCTCTTTCCTTGTCTTTTCCAGCATCTAGAACTGTATTCCTTGTATTCTGTGGCTCATGGCCCCCTCCTCCTTTTTTTTTTTTTAAATGCTGACTTGAGAGGCTTGATTTATTTTATTTTATTTATTTATTTTTTTGGTATGTGGGTAGTTCCCTGGCTGGGAATCGAACCCAGGTCGCAGCACTGACAGCGCCAGCGCTAAGCCTTAAGCCACCATCAGGGAACTCCCCCCTTCCTCCATTTTCAAAGTCAGCAGCATAGCATTGTTTCCATCACATGGCCGTCTCCTCTTTTATACAAATTCCTCTGTTAATAAGGTTACATGTAATTGCATTTGGGGCCCACCTGCATAACGCAGGATAATCTCTTCATCTCAAGATTCTTAATTTAACCACATCTACAATCTTTTTTTGCCATATAAGGTAACATTCACAGGTTTCAGGGACACTCACAAGACCTGGTTATGTTTGGGAGGCATTAATTAGATTACAATCAGCCATAATCATCAAGATTTATTTTATATTTATAAACCTTTAAAAAGTAAAGTCACCTACCATTGTTGGGATTGAAAGCTAAATCCAAATTTTCAGTGGTATAAGTAGCTGAAGCTACTTGCACAGAAGCAGAAGTAGGGAACACAAGTATATGAGTACATGATGTATCCTGTGGGGTATTTAACTGAGAAGTCTGCATGTTTAGTGTAGTGCTTCTTCCAAATACAGAACCAGTTGACACAGAATCTGAAAAGAAAATTAAAGTTATTTTTTCTTTTAATAAATAAAGAACCAATTTTACATAATATTTAGAAACTTAAGTGCATGAAGAATTAAATCTGATATAAAGATGGCTAACCTGGCATAATAACAAAAGAGCCTTGGGGTTCCATTGCTACCAAGCAAGCACTGAGAATGCTGGGAGAGTCTGCAGCAGATATACCACACATTCTACACATGTCTTTGAGCCTTTTACTTAGAGACTGCAAGTTTCGACGACTCAGCAAACAGCTCCAATCTGTGGGTATCAACAATTTAAAAAAAGAATATATACAAAGTAACAGTATTGTTAACATCCTATAGAACCAAAGTTAAAACATAATGGTTTTAAAATTAGTGTTTTCCTCAAATAGGAGTCATCATCAAGGCAAAAATGTCTCATTGGTGATGTTTCTCAACTTTTTTTTTTTTTTTTTTACTCAACATTCTTTATCCCCCTAACTTTAATATACATCAATATCAATTAGTATCTGCTGTACAGAGGATGAATTGAATAAGCAGAAAGGGGAAAAAAATGAAAGATGACAAGAATAGTAGTGATGATACTGATATTAAAATTGTAATATTGTAAAATATACTTTTAAAATTTGCCTTACGGAGTGTGAAATTCCACCTCACTTTGGGCCCAGGAGATGTAGACCTGGCTGCAAAACACAGGCCTGGACTTCAGTCTGGTTCCCAGAAGATGGGGAGCAATGGAGTGGTGAGGAGCTGCAGCATGAATGCTCTGGCCGGGAAGGAGAGAAGGAGGGGGCTGTGTGCACACCTTTCTTGGCCTACAACTAGCACATTTGAACAGCAAACAGAACAGCTTACCCCAAGGCTGAGGGCAGAGTCTTGGCTTTGGGCAAGCCAAGAACAGAAAGGCGCAATCATGCCCAAACTCCTTGCACAACCCCAGGAACCACAGGAAGAAAACAAAGCCACAAATGCCCCTCTCCCAGACCTTTCCCCACCCAGTATCAAAAGCGAACACCAAAGAAATGGCAGCAGCATTTTTGTCAAAATAAGAAACCAGAGAAAGGCAGCTCAAATTAAAGAGATGGGGACAGATGACCCATCAAAAACAGAGTTCAAAGCAACAATTATAAAGATGCTTAAGGAACTGAGTGATAATTTCAACAGAGAGATGGCAAGCATCAAAGAAGACTTACAAACCATTCATTATAAAGGACCAGAGGGAGATAACAACTATGTTAACTGAAATGAAGAACAGAATAAAAGTTACTAAACTAGATAAAATAGAAGCGCAACTCAGTGACTGGCAGGAAAAGCCAGCAGAAAACACTGAGCCAGATCAATTAAAAAATTATTTCCAGAAAAGGGAGGATGGATTGAGATTCCTCTGGGATTATATCAAACAAACGAAAAAAATACCAGAATAGTAGGTTGTCCTGAAGGGACAGAGGAAAAGCAAAGAATCAAGAAATTATTTGAAGAAATAATGAATGAAAATTTTCCTAACCTGGTGAAGGAAATAGACATACAAGTCCAGATGCAGAGAGAATCCCAAACAAGATGATCCCAAACAAGAACACACCAAGACACATAATAATTAAAATGACAAAAGTTAAAAAAAAGAGAAAATTCTAAAAACAGCAAAGGAAATGCAAGTAGTAACTATAAAGGGAAACCTATTCGACTCTTAGCTGATTTCTCACCAGAAACTTTACAGGCCAGAAGGGGTTGGCAGAAAATATTCAACATGATGAAAACCAAGGATCTACAACCAAGAATAATGTATCCAGCAAGGCTAGCATTCATAATTGAAGGACAGATAAAGAGCTTCTCAGATAAGGAAAAGCTAAAGGAATTCCCCACCACCAAACCAGTACTACAAAGAATGTTAGAGGGACTCCTTTCAGATGGGAGGAGGGATGGGAGAGTGGGTAAAATTAAAATAAGGGAAAGAGATGGAGAAATTTATTATGACTGTTAACAGAAAATTGAAAGCAACAAAGAAACCAAATCAATGGACAGTCAATAATTCAGTAGTTACCTGAGGGGCAAGGGGGAGGTAGGTGGGGAGAAGGGACAGGGACACAAAAATACAGTGATGGAGAGAACTGACTCTGGGTGATGAATACAATGCAACACATAGAATATGTAACGCAGAACTGTACACCTGGGACCTATGCAATTTTTACTAGTCAATGTCACTCCAATAAATTTAATTTAAAAAAAAGTGCCCTAGAAATTTCTGGTTCCTTCTTAAAAACAACAAATAACCAATTTTTATAACTTTTGCGTTTTACTCAGTACATATACCTAGATGTGGTCTGAACAGTGTATGAATTAACACAAAACAGAACTTTTAAGTACTAAATATAAAAGCACAACTTTACCTTTCAATTCTCCATGACCAATCCTTCCTAGACGGCCAATAACAACTCTCCATGGCAATGAACTCATTTGTACAAGTCCTAAGCACCACTCCCAAAGTTTCTGTAGACCAAATCTTCTAGCAGATCCTTTTTTCCGACGAGCCCTATTGTATGGAATAAAGAGAGTCATAAATATTTCTAAAATTCATATGATGACATTTTGATAGAGATCAAATTTTTGAAAAACTGGTCCCTTAATTTTAATGCTTGACACTTATTACACAAGTCCTAAGCAAGGATATATATAAAATCACAGGGGTGCATGTTAGTTTGTGTTTTTCAATATACACTAAAATATATACAAGTACTTAGAATGAAAAATTGTCTATAAACCACCAAAATTGACCAGAAACATTGCTGTACAACAGACTGGCAAATTTTTCCATTAAAGGGACAATATTTTAAGCTTTGTAGACCATCAAGATTCTGTTGCAACAATTCACCTCTGATGTTGCAGCATAAAAGCAGCCATAGACAATACTTAAATGAATGTGTGTGTCCAAATTTGGTCCACAGGCTATATAGTTTGCCAACACTTGCTCTATACTTTAAGTTGTAGAGTATTAAACAAAACACCACACTTCTCAAACCAAACACTGTTGTGTTTTCTGTATGCATGTCCTTTACTAGGCAAGTATACAATATAAGCACTCTCTGGCTGAGCTACGGTAGCTACCATTTATTGAATACTTATTATGTACCAGGCATTATGCCCAATTTACGTATAATTTCATCCTAACAACACTATGATACAGATAAATTATTCCCCCCAGTTCTACAGAGAAGTAAGTTATAGCTCAGCTGGGCCAAGATCACATAGCCAGTAAGTGGATTTGAACTGGGGATTTGAACTTAGGTCTCTATGATTCTAGAGTTGGACCTCTTAACCAATCTCTCACTTCTACTTTCAGAAAAATGGCAATACTAGCTTTGTATTGGAAAGGTGGTTATTATTCTTTCCTTACTCTTTCTCATACTTCACAGATATACATACTCATTTCAAAGCTCACTTAATTCATACAACCACCCTATTTAAAAAGTTAAAATTGTGTCTGGGAAATGTATTATATAAAGTGCTGCTTTAAGGTTTATCAAACAGTAAATAATCTTCATAACTAATAATAAATATTAATGTTTCTATATACTGCTTTTCCAGCACTAACACTCTAATAATCATTAAATATTTCTGCATATAACCAATTTCTGAACTTAAAGGAACGGAACCTTTATATAATAAAGAAGAAAATAAAGGACAGAACCAAATCTTGATACTAAAAATTACTGCATGAACTTGCTTTTCAGGATCTTATAGGCAGTATTCACTAGCTCTGAAACATGTTACTAGAAATGTCTATTAAGTGATAACTCAATATGAGGCTTACCTACTTGACCTATCAGTTGCAGCCTTCATAAATAAATAGCCATGATATCTAATTACTGCCAAGAAGAATTCTAAAAAGAAGGCCATTTTCAGAAGACACTCTAATATTTAAATGGTAAAATTTTCAGTCAATAATTTTAGTAAATGAAGTTAACAGTTAACTTATGGACTATCTTAGATGGTACATGAGAAATGTAAATGCTCTAGGATGTTTTACTAAATTATTTTTTTAATTCCAGAAGGCTGAGTATGTATATCTAGTTCCATGTTCAAATTTTTTCAGGCTAAAATCACTGCCTCAAGCTTTACTACATAGAATTTAGGTACCTTAATGTCTTTTGAGATTAATGAAAATTATTTTTAATTCTTTTAACTACAGAATATAAATATTCTCTACAAAAAGGTGAAAATGTCCACAATCCCAAGACTTAACATTTTAATATTTTAATGTACATAACCCTCAAAACAGTTTTCTATTCATTAAAATGGAAATGTTATTGTATGAGTATATATAAATTTTTTTAAATGGGCTATAATGAAATATTAAGAAAATATAAATACCTATTTGGAACATCGATGTTAATGATACAAGTTTCTAAAAGTTCTCCATACAGATCTGTGCAAGAAGCAAGAATCCATCTTTGATCATGTGATAAACAGTAGCCCACGAAAAGCACATTATATTTCTGTCCAGCTTCTCCAAATGTTTCTCCTAGTTCTGTCTGTTTATCCTTCACTGGAGCCAGAATAAAAGGAGGTGTATAAAGTCGAATACACTCTGGTCTCTGTAAAATAAAAATTTAAGGTACTATGGTACTGCACAATCAGAGAAAAATCTTTTATTTCAATGTGATATATTAACCTATACCCAATTATAATTGGAAAATGAGAGCTAAACAGAGAATTGCACTTAGTTTTGCACAAAATGATAAAAATGTATATATTTTTCAATTAACTCTAGTCATGAAAAATATACTTACATCAGGGCTTTTAAGAGCAGTTTCCATGGCTAAACCTGGACCAAAGCCAGTCAATGTTTTCACGTTGGTTGATGTTGGAAGGGGTCTCCGACACTGGGTAAATGCCGAAAAAGCCAGGGATTTTAAATGTTGGGTATAGATTTGTCTATCTTCGTGCTTCACAGGTTGCAACAGGTATTGACAAGGAACAATCTAAGAATTATAGGCAAATATTACAAATAGAATATTAAACTTCATTCAAGAGAATGAAGAGGACTATAAAACTCTAAAAACTTCTACTGGAAAATATAAAAACCAAATTAAAATGATAAGCTAAAGAATTATATTTTCTTATCTATTATATAGGTCAATTTTACCAATGGGCTATGTAAAAATGTTTAAAAATTTCTAAAAGCAGTTACATTAATATTGCCACCGAATAGTCCTATTGTATTCTGTAAAGAAATAATTTTAATTCTTGGCAATTAATTTAATATAGTTAATTTCTTTATACTTTTACTTGTTACCTGTCTCATTTAGAACTCTAGCTTATATAGGTCCATACTTCTATATTTAAGCCTATGAATTTAAAAAATTTACAATTTACAAAAGTAACACAGGAGAAACATTTAGTGTACTTAATGCAGACATTTTATTCTCCATTATTACTGTGGTATGACTGTAAAATCTATCTTTTGTAAACTCTCTTAAGATTTCTAGTATATCACTTAAAGTAAAATCAATATAACAGAACATGACCTTTAGAAAATCAGCTGGGATACAGAATAGTATCTTTGAAACTTCTGTCAACATCCAAATGTTTTATATAAATTTTATTTGCAACATTTATCATTTTTACCTGTACAGAAACAGTACTCTTAATATGAGGAGGAAGAGTCTGAACCATTTCCAGAAAGCATCGAAGTAGCCCCAAAGTCCATACATTAGAAGAATTAGTGCTCTCATCTTTATTTTCATATGTAAAAGGATCAATTATATAAACGACAATTGCAGGTGGATAAGTGATTGCATGTGAATCACCATCTGTGGGGATGCCCACTTTATCGCGATCCATCGTGCTAAAATTTGAAATAGAATATAAAAAAGTTAGAAAAAATGTTGTACTGAATCTTTCTTGGGGTAGCATCAAAGCAGGTTCTTAATACCCTCACCCTTTTTGGGTGGTGGTGGTGGGCTGTCAGAGAACCTTTCTAAATATTAGGGATATCTCTTTCTCTTCAAAGAGAACCATAAACACTTACATATAATTTCATGGTATACAAAGACCCTTGTGTTGAAGTCTTGCATTAAAAAAAATAGTAATTCTTAAAACCATGAAGTATCAGGAACACTAGAGAGCTTACTACTTAAGTTACAAAACTGAGACAAAAATAAGCTAAATGAACTATCCAAAATCACAAAGCTGGTTAGAAGCAGAGGTAGACTAGAAAGAAAAAAGGTTTCCAAACTTGGTCAATGTTCTACAATACTTTTAGCTATACATTCATTTCTACTTCATAACTTCAATGGTGAATAAGGTCCATTCTTTAATGGTGATGTGATTTTTTTAAAAATCTCCCAACATATTGAGATGTTCAAGATGGATGAACCAATCTGGGTAATTAAATTTGTTTTTACTCACATAAATGAGTATAACTTTGGGCAAAACTGCATCCAGGTAACAAAGCTATAACCAAGCTCAGGCTAACCTAACCTATAAATCAAAAAGGAAGCTCACTCAATTCCTTCTTCATAAAATGAATGAAGAAAACTATCATCATATTATCACTGTTGTCATTATAAATAATTTAAGCATTTGGAGTATTTTGTAAAGCATTTAATGTACACTATATCCTATTGCTTTCATTTTACAGATAAGGAAACAAGCTCAGAAAGGTTAGATAACTTTCCCAAAGTCACACAGCCAGTAAATGGCAGAGCTGAGATTAAAATCTTGCTATGGCTCTTAAGCCTCTGAACAGGCTGGTTCAATAGTGACTTCTAAATCACTGGAGTAATTTACAAAAGCAAATCTGTTCTGTGACATGTTATGTCAATGAACAGATTCAAACATCATAGGATAGCTGGACTAAATGGCTTTCAAAGTCTTAATTCCCAATCTGAGATACTAGGATTTATGATAAAGACTTTATGAAGAATCTCCATTACAATTTTGTAAGTAAACTATTCAACATTATAAAAACTAAAATTTCAAGGAAAAGACCAAAAAGTTCTTTATGTTCATTCAAAACTCATATTCAGAAAAAATAAGTATCATATATTTATAGTTCTGCAAAATTAATATATTTAAAGGTACCTTTCAGATACATCAGGATGTGGCTGAGTGGGAAGTGAAGACGACTCTCCAGAAATCCCAGCTGTTTGTAGAGCTGATGACTGTTGCCCTCCTAGCTGCCCATTCTGCACTGTACTCGCTTGTGCAGACACGGATCCTGCAGCACTACTGTTCATACTGCCAAAGGGTGGAAATGAAGGTAGTTTATTTGATGATACTCCACTATTCAAGTTGGAGGATGATGATGATGAAGCTGAAGTTGTGGTCAAAGTTGAATTAGCTGTGGCAACTGAAGAAGACATGGTAACACCTGAAGTCACTGTCATAGTGCTGCTCACTGCAGACGCTAGGGTAGCAGATGGAGTATTAGCATTTCCAGTATTTGTCATCTGAGGTGGAGTAATCAAAGACTGACTTGTAGGGGCAACTAAATTTGGCTGGGAAAGTAGAGAGCTGTCCAATGGCTGGGAAGCAAGATAAGGACCTAAAGATAATAAAAACAGGCAGGATATTTAATTATTTCACTGACTAGTTCATTTATTCAACTATGTGAATGATATCTAGTTGATGATTTTTTGGTTAACTACCCTCCTTAAATTGCCTGCTAACAGTGTAGCACGCTCTAGCTTTCTATTTCTCCTAAAACTGAAGAAATGAATTTTAAATGGAACTGAAAAGGTAAACCAGCATTTTCATACAAAATAAAGAAATGGCTTCCATAAAAGTAAAATAAAATTCTATTTCCTAGGTGCAATTAATTAAATATAAATAACAGTATCTAGCAAATTTTTAATCAAACCATTCAAGGCATTCCTAAATCACAAGTTAAATAAATATTGACTATACTTGGAGCTAATTAAAATATAAAATGGAGAAATATCATGAGGTTCAAATTATAGGAATGTCTAAGGAGATTCAATATTTTGGTTCTGTGTCTTTTTGAATTAAGTCTAAAGTCCATGGATATTTATTCAAGATTGTTAAAAGCAGGTCTTAAATAGCTGTCATTTTCTAAGTTCCAACAAAGAACCTGGTGTTGTAAAGGTAGCTATAAGTTTTTATCTCTAAACCATCAACAAATCAAGAATCTTAATGTTAATAAACTTAAATAAAAACACAAATTCATCGATCCTATAGAAGCAACAGATAATTGTTTATAACCCACAATTTCCTCCTAGATGATGGGATCCCTACTGTAGGAACCAGAAGACTTTTTTTGTGAAGCATCAGATACTTAAGGCTCTGTAGGTTTCTGTCACAATCACTCAAGTCTGATCTCATAACAACACAAAAGCAGCCACAGACAAAACATAAATAAGTATGGCTGTGTTCCAATCAAATTTTTTTTTACAAAAACAGCTAGTTGACTGGGCCATACTTTGCTAACCTTGGCCTTATACAATAAATGCAAATTTAATACCTAGGTCATATCTGCAGACTTGTGCATAAAGCTTGAGTTTAGAAAATGCTTCATTGTTACCATCAGCAGCCTGAGAAAACCATTCTGCTACCAACTTTTCTGATAGTTTCTTTGATGCAGTAGATCCAACTCTCATGATACCATCTGTCAACAGTCGAGAAATAGGTCTATGTTGACCTAATCGACAGGACTACAAATACATGTATAGAAAACAGAATTAGTGAAATGGTGATAGTATTTGAGTACATATTATAATAGAAAGCATTTATGCTATTTATAATAAGATTTATCATTTATAAGTAATATTTGAGATAAAAATACCAAGGGTAAAATGTGCCATAGGTCTTCTTCCTTTTTATATTACAAATTCATTACATTTCTCTTAAAATTAAAATATCTCCAATGAAATAAAACACCTAAATAATAATGGCACTAGAATGATGTGACTTTAATGAAAGCTTTCAGGATACAGAAATATGTGAACATAATATAATAATGCAGTTATTTTAAGTTGTATATCTACTCTAATTCATCAAGAAGCCCAATATCAAGTAAGTTTGCTATATGGTATCAAGAAAATTTAGACCCAAATAAAGATTTCAATTACAAAAAAAAGAAAATTTAAACAAGGTTTCTTTACTATAAGACTTTCAAAGGCTTTAATAATCTAACATGAATAGTGAATCTCTAAAGGGTAATATAAAACACATTTCCCCAAACCTATTTAGCTATGGAAATTTTTTCTGTAAAGATTTTGCAGCATTAGTATTCCAAACAACACTCTTTGGTTAACATTTCCTTCTACAAAATAAACTACAGATACCTTGTAATTAAGTAGAACATTTATTTATAAGGAGTTAAATCAGCACAACCTAACAATTCAGATTATAAAAGAGTGAATTTTAAAGACTTGATTTCCAAGCATTAAAGGAAGGTATAGTGAATTAAGACTTTATGTCCCACAGCACTTTAAATCTCTAATCATTGTGCTTAGTGATGAATATAACATGAGAATTGTAACTTAAAAGATTAGTCAAGAATTTCAGAAATAAAATGGATCTTACAGAGATCTAGCATGGCTTTATTTTACATATGAGGAAAAGTGAGGCCTACTGTCAGTACCTAAGGTCCTAGAGAATCAGGACTAGAATTTTTATAAATATAATTTTCCCCCGGCTATTTAACAATGTTACCCTTTGTTTTAAAAAAAGATTATCTTAAATGAGACATATATGCTCTCAATGTTAGTCCCCAATATGGCAATTTCCACTATCACCCATGACACACACATCTAACTAAGGGTCTAAGTCAAACGCTGTAAAGAATGTAACTGGCTAGCCTCAGAATTAAACAGTTAATATCAAAGAACTGGTATCCTTACTATTCTGTACCTATCAATTGAACTGCCCAGTATAATTTATATATAACATAAATCATAAGGCAGTTTTAAAATGCCACCTCTTTTTAAACACCTACCTCATATATTGCAGTCAGATCTCTAAAAAAGCTTTTGGCTCCATTTAACAAGGCTTCATTTTCTGGACACAATACAACATAGGCTATATCTCTTTGAGATCCATAGGGTTCCAGCATAAGTCTCTCCCAATAAGGGAGAGCAAATGGAGAAAGCACCAGAAAATCATAATCATAACTCAACAAAAACGTGGGGATTGGCAGTGGTTCTGGGGATTCATCAGTTCCTAAATAAGATAAAGATACAGTTTAAGAAAGCATTTAAAAGCAGCACGTTTTTTATTTAAATGTCAAAAGTTACTGAAGTCATTATTAGTAGTAAAAACATTTGATTAAAGACCTAAAGTCGGTGATTGAGACTTTTCCAGTTACAAATTTGCTATATGATATTTTAAAAACATATGCATTATACCTTCATTTAAATGCAAAAAATTAACTTGAATGAAAAAACTTAGAAGTACAAAAAAAGAGATGGGAGGGGTTTTATTTTTAACAAATTTGGACTGGTAAAAGCCTTTCTAAGCACAACATAAAACCTATCCATTTAAAAAACTAATTACTCTGACTTTATGAATTTTAAATACTGATATGAAGAAAACAATAAACAAAGTCAAATAATTAACAACAAACTGCAAAACTGATATGCAATGCATATGACAAAAGGTTAATATCCTTACCATGTAAATGGGACCTGTAAATCTAAATCAATAAAAAAATGACAAAAAAAAAACCCTAACAGAAAAGTGGATAAAGGATATAAACAAAGTTCAAGGAAATAGAAATACCTGTTACACATAAAAAGATGCTCAATCTCATTAAGAGAAAGCAATTAATAGCAAACAATTATAACATTTACTGTTACTACGTACTATTCAAAAATCTTTACATATATCACCTCATTTAATCCTTACAAAAACCATATAAGGCAGATACTAATATTAATCTCATTTTAGAGAAGAAAATGCAGGATTGGAGAAATGAAATAATTAGTCCTGTATCATATACAAAAAGTGGCAGAGGTGGGATTAGATACTAGGAGATCTTTCCTCATGGTCTATACTATTCTCCTCTCAAACTATAATGAAACAATCATTTTCACCCATCTATTCAGTACCCTACTGAAAAGGGTTCAGGGAAACAGGCATTTTACTGGTAGGAGTTTAAATTGATATTGTGGGGAATAATTTGGCAATACTAAAAAAAAAACACACGTGCTTTCAGCCAGGGATGTGTGCATTATAGAAAGATAGTTGTAATGATATGATGGAAATAATAGGTGCCCATAAAAAGTAGACTAGTAAAATAATATTATATGTAAACAATGGAATACATGCAGCCATTGAAAAAAAGGAAAGCTCTCTCTGTATGTACTGATCTATAAAACCTCGTGTGTGTATGTGTATGTCTAAAGAGAATGTAAAAATACTTTAACCTGCATTGTTCACTGAATATTAAGATTTTTTATGATTAAAATATTTTAGCCATTAATAAAAGGAAAAAGAGCAAATTTACTACTTCTGTATATAATGCATTTTAAAATCATGCATGAAAGTCAAAGATTTCAATGTTAAGAATTATGAGTATATTCCAAATATATATATATATTTTTAATTCATTTTTATTGTTAGACTTATTGGAGTGACATCTGTTAGCAAGGATTTCTAAATATATTTTAAAATCTCCAATTACACCCCACCTTTTCGAGCCCATCTTCAACAGATAATTCAAACATTGTGAATATTCTTTTCTATTACAGTTGACTATAAATCTAATCTGTAATGTACCATACATACAGATCGGGAATATTCATTTGCTGCTTTTGTCACAACTAGCAAGTTTCTGTCTGTTCTCTTTTCTTTAATGAAGATGTTGGAGCCTTTTATTGTAAGTATTACACCCTCCTTTTTACTCCATTTTTCATTCAATTTTGTAAAATGACGACTTACAACAAAAGTGGTATTCAGGCTTTTAAAAATCTTTGGCAGTATGATTTTTTCTTCACATAAAATCATACTGGTCAGTCTAATATGTAAAAACATGTACCACAAGGTTTAACAATTAAGTTCATGAACTCACCCTGGAAAAAGTGCACATACCCCACTGCAGAATATCACTATGGTCACCTTAAGCACTTCCCTTGGGAAGCTATGCACCGAGGCCAGTGTCTAGTCCACCCTTCAAAGCAACTTTGGAACTCTTTTTCTGGAATGGCCATCAGAGCTGTTGTCGCATTATCCTTGATGTCCTAAATGTCATCAAAATGTCTTTCTTTCAAGATTTTCTTTATCTTCAGGTAAAGAGAAAAGTCATTGGGGGCCAGATCAGGTGAGTAGGGAGGGTGTTCCAATACGGTTTTTTATTTACTGGCTAAAAACTCCCTTTCAGAGGGAGCCAGTGCATTGTCATGATGCAAGAGCCATGAGCTATTGATGAAAAGTTCAAGTCGTTTTTGTTTTTCACACAGCCTTTTCAGCACTTTCAAATAGTGAACTTGCTTGACTGTCCAACTGGTACAAATTCATAATGAACAATCCCTCTGATATCAAAAAATGTTAGCAACATCGTTTTGATTCTTAATTTGGACTGATGGAACTTTTTTGGTCATGGAGAATTGGCTGACTTCCATTGTACACTTTGACACATTGTTTCAGGGTCATATTGGTATATCCATGTTTCATAACCAGTGATAACATGGCCCAAAACATTGTCTTGGCTCTCCAAAAGGTCTGGGCAAACCTGGACTCTCCTTTGCTTTTTGTTCATCAGTGAGCTCCTTTGGGACCCATTTTCAGTGAAGATTTTTGTGTTTCTCTATAAGTGTTTACTTGGCCTGCTATGCTTCTCACAGTGAGCCAACAATTTTGACACACAATTCAATGAATTTTTGTAATGTTTTTGTCAGTTCTACTTGTTACTGGCCACCCTGACCTCTTCATCAGTGGAGCTTTCTCTCCCCTCAGCAAAAAAGTTTAATCCATTTGTACACTGCCATTTTCTTAATGGCATTATCCCCATAAACGTGGACTAAAACATCTCTGATTTCACTTGGACTTTTTCCAAGCTTAAAAAGAAATTTAATGTTTGCTCATTGCTCTAATTCAAGCACCAACATTCTCACGAGGGCACATAAAAACACACAACAATAAATGCCCCTCAGCAAGACACCGCCACACGTTGACATGAACATATCTGTAAGACACAGATATACTAAGGCTATGAAACCTTACCAAGTCTTTTGTACAGTGTTGCCAATGTTAAGTGCACAATGGCAAGTTTGCAAACTTAATAGTCAGACCTCATAAGTGAAGCTGTTCTTTCTAAAGTGGGGTAGACAACCCAGTAAACTGAATGCTGGAAATGTTGAAAGAAAGGTTAGGATTGACCACACTGGACTTAAGCCACAAAAATATTTAAGAAAAACAAATGTACTTATTCAAGTTGGGCACAGAAACTGAGGACTGACATAAAATCAGTCAATACACATTAGCATAAATTACTTACCATAAGAGCCTCGGCCAGCCATTTTATGAAATTGTTGCCAAGTGAGAGGACCTTGAACCCCCCAAGGCCTTACTGTTCTTTTTTTCTGAATAGCATCCTGAAGAACTGGCTGAAGAGATAGGAGCATTCGAAGTATATCCTGTGAGCACTGCATACTCACATCTAGAACCATTTTTAAAAAGTTAGTAAGAATTGCTATTGCCAACACAAAGAAATCAAATTTTAAGGTAATAATTATGTCTATGAAAAATAAAATATCTGTTCTACATGATTTTATATATAGAAAACCCTAATGACTCCACTAAAAAACTATTAGAAATAATAAATACAGTCAAGTCCCAAGGTACAAAATCAATATGCAAAACATCTATTGTGTTTCTATACACTAACAATAAAAAATCAGAAAGAGAAATTAAGAAAATTCCATTTACGATTACAACAAAAACAATAAAATACCTAGGAATAAATTTAATCAAGAAGGAGAAAGACCTGTATACTCAAAACTTTAAGATATTGCTGAAACTGAAGACATAAAGAAATGGAAAGATACTCATTCTATGCGTATGAATTGAAAAGAATTAACATTGTTAAAATGTCCATACTATCCAATTAAAGCAATGTACAGATTCAAAGTAATTCCTATAAAAATCCCACTTCTCACAGAAATAAAACAAAAAAATCCTAAAATTTGTATGGAACTGCAGAGGACCCTAAATAGCCAAAGGAATTACAAGAAAAAAAAAAGTTCGGCCATCACACTCTGATTTCAAACTATATAAAAAAGGTATGTATGGTAAGCAAAACACTATGGTATTGACAGGAAAACAGACACATGGATCAAGGGAACAGAGTCAAGAGCCCAGAATTAAACTGACACAAAAATGGACAACTAATTTATGACAAAGG
This sequence comes from Lyroderma lyra, assembly GCA_004026885.1. NCBI lineage: Eukaryota > Metazoa > Chordata > Mammalia > Chiroptera > Megadermatidae > Lyroderma > Lyroderma lyra. Next base: position 93,706 of record PVJL010003216.1, read on the forward strand.
AGCCAAGAACATACAAGAAAGAAAGGTAAGTCTTTTTAATAAAAGAATAAAACTAGACCAGTAGCTTACACTATTTACAGAAATTAACCAAAAATAGATTAAAGACTTGAAACCATTAAAATATATAGAAGAAACCACAGGCAGTAAGCTCCTTGACATCAGTTTTAGCAATGTTTTGTGAATCTGACTCCAATGGCAAGAGAAACAAAAGCAAAAAATAAACAAATGGGACTGCATTAAACTAAAAAGGCTACTGCACAGCTAAAAGAAACCGATCAACAGAAGGAAAAGGCACCATACTGAATTGGAAAAGATATTTGCAAATCATACATCAAGGGTTAACATCTAAGACATATAAAGAACTCATACATCGCAACAACAAAAAAACAAACAACCTGATTAAAAAATGGGCAGAGGATATAAAGACACATTTTTGCAAAGGAGATATACTAATTATTAGGAAAATGCAAATCAAAGCCACAATACCACCTCACACCTGTTAGAATGGCTATCACCAAAAAGACAAGAAACAATGCTGGAGAGGGTGTGGGGAAAAGGAAACCTCATACACTGCTGGTAGGAATGTAAATTGATACAGCCACTATGAAAAACAATATGAAGATTCATCACAAACTTAAGAACAGAACTACCATATAATCTAGCTATTCCAATTTTGGGTATTTATCTGAAAAATATAAAGACACTGATTTTAAAAGATATGTGCACCTATGTGCACTGAAGCATTGTTAACAATAGCCAAGATATGGAAACAACCTACGTGTCCATCAACAGAAAATAGATAAAGATGTTGTAGAGGAAGCATTTGAGATCTCACTTCCCAGTCACTATTGTCAGTTATGGCTCAAATAAAATCTTTTTTTTTTTTGGGGGGGTGGTGGTGTATGTGGGTAGTTCCCTGGCTGGGAAACGAACCCAGGCCACAGTGTTGACAGCACTAGCGCCGAAGCCTTAAGCCACTACACCACCAGGGAACTCCCTCAAATAAAACCTTATAAAAATTATCTTTAAAAAAAAGTGGTGCACGCGCATACATACACACACAAAATGAGATCTACTCAGCAATAAAAGAAGGTAAAACCCTGCCATTTTTAACAATGTGGATGGACTTTGGGGGTATTATGCTAAGTGAAATTAAGTCAGGTAGAAAAAGATAAATATTGTATAATTTTATTCATATATAGAACATTAAAAAAATGAAATAAATGAAAACAACAATTCATAAAAACAGGTAACAAGGGAAGGAAATTCCTGAAATTAATATAAAATCTGACAAGTGCCAGGTTTCTATTTAAGCTGTACATGGTTGGAAAGCAAAAGTTAAAAGGATATATAATAATTTTTAAGAATGATATTGGAGGATAGACATATAGATCAACAGGACAGAACTTACTGTGCAGAAATAAAACCTCACTTTTATGGTCAGTTGGTTTTTGACAAAGGTGACAATTTAATGGGGAAAGATAATCAAATGGTTCTAGGACAAATGGTTATCATCTATATGCAAAAGAATTAAGCTAGACCCTTCCTTACATTATATATAAAAGTTAATTCAGAATGGATTACAGACCTAAATGTAAGTGCTAAAACTATAAAACTCTTAGGAAAAAAACCTAGAAGTAAATTTTCATAACTTAGGGTTAAGCAAAGCCTTTTTAGGTATGACACTAAGAACACAAATAACAAGAGAGTATGTTGAAATTTGTCAAAATTAAAAACTCTGCTTCAAAGGATATGATCAAGAAAGTGAAAAGACAACCCAGAGAATAAGAGAAAATATGTGCAAATGCTGTATCTTGGGATTTTTCCACAGCATATAAAAAAGTCTTGCAACTCAGTAATAAAAAGAAAAACAAACCTAGCTAAAATGGGCAAAGGATCTGCAAAGACATTTCTTCAAAGAAGATACACAAATAGACAGTAAGTACAAAAAAAGATACCCAAAATTATCAGTCATTAGGGAAGTGCTAATCAAAATCACAATGACATAACACTTCATACCCACTAGGATGACCATAATCAAAAAGACACAAAATGACAAGTGTTACAAAGATTTGGAGAAAGTAGAACCCTTACACATTGCTAGTGGGAATGTAAAATGGTGCAGCTGCTTTGGAAAAGAGTTTGGCAGTTCCTCAAAAGATAAAACAGTTATATGACCCAGAAAGCCCAGCCAAGAGTAATGAAAACATATATTCACATAAAAACTTGTACACAAAAGTTCATAGCAGCACTATTTATAAAACAGCAAAGTGTGGAAACAATGTAAATGTCCATCAATGGACAAATGAGTGAAAATGAAATGTAATATAACCATACAATAGACTATTATTTGGCAATAAAAAGAAATGAGGGTGGTGTAGTGGCTTAAGGCTTCGGCGCTGGCAGTGTCAGTGCTGCGGCCTGGGTTCGATTCTCAGCCAGGGAGCTACCCACATACAAAAAAAAAAATAATAATAAAAATTAAAAAAAAATAAAAAGAAATGAGGTACTAATTGGGAGTTCCCTGATGGTGTAGTGGCTTAAGGCTTCCGCGCTGGCACTGTCAGCGCTGCGGCCTGGGTTCGATTCCCAGTCAGGGAGCTACCCAGAAATGAGGTACTAATAATACATGATACAATACAGATGAACCTTAAAAACATTATGCTATCAGAAAGAAGCCAATCACAAAAAACCATAGAGTGTATGATTTTATTTATATGAACTATACAAAAAAGGCAACTCTACAGAGACAAAGTAGACTGTGGCTGCCTAGCCTTGGGAGGCAGGGGTTGGAGTGCAATAGGGAGTGTGACTGGTAATGCGTATGGGGTTTCTTTTGGGAGTGATAAAAATGTACACTTGATTGTGATGATGGCTACACAACTGTGAATACTAAAAACCAATCAGCTGTACACTTTAAATGGGTAAATTGTATGGTATGTCAATAAAGCAATTAAAAAAAAAAGTGAACATGGAGTGGTGTGATGGTGGGGATGGGCAGAAAATACAGGCAATTTTTACTTCTACTTTTCTGTTTTGTCTAGATTTTTTATTTTGAGCAAATATGTATTATTTTCATTAGAACAAAGCTAACCTGATTGAAAAAAATAAACACTGATACAGAAAACATTTTGATGGTTGCCAGATGGGAGGAGAGTAGAAAGTTAGGTGAAAAAGGGTTGTTACACAGTAGTCATGGGGATGCAGGGTATAGCAGAATGAATATAGTCGACAGTACTGCGATAACTACATATGGTGTCAAATGAGTACTAGATTTATTGAAGTGATAGATGGGAAGAGGTCAGGGGGCAGGATGAAAGAGGGGAAGGGATTAAAAAGTACAAATTGGTAGTTACAATATATTAATAATCATGGGGATGTAAAGGAAAACATAGGGAATATAGTCAATAATATGGTAATAACTATGTATAGTGCCAGGTGGGTACTAGACTAGTCAGGGGGAAATCTTCTTAAATTATGTAAATGTCTAACCACTATGCCATACACCTGAAATTAATATAAAATAATTACTGAATGTCAACTGTGACTGAAAAATCAAAAAAGGGAGTAAAAAAAGGTGAAGGGAAGAAATAAGGTCAAATTTCCAGGTACAAAACAAGTTAAGTCACAGGGATGTACTGTTCAACATGGGGATTATAGTCAATAATATGGTGATAGCATGGTACAGTGTCCAATGGTTACTGGACTTATGGTGATCACTTATTTAGGTAGAAAAATGCTAAATAACTATGATTATACACCCGAAACCAATATAATATTGTATGTTAGCTATATTTTTAATAAAATCTTTTTTAAAATTTACATAAAATAAACACTACCATTAAAATACACAAACTAAAAATAAAAAAGAAAAAGAAAATACACAAACTATAGTCTGCACATTTTTAATTCCTTCAAACAATTATTTCAACACATTAGACATCTACTATATGCCAGGCACTGTTCTAGGTATTTGGGATATCAACAAGAGACAAAAACTCTTGCCCTTCCAAAGAACTTTCATGGGATGAACATAATGGAGTGAGAGATAACAACTAATCAATCAAATTATACAGTACTTAGAAGGTAATAATCATATACTACAGGAAAAGGCAAAAGAAGCACGATGGAGAATACAAAGAGAGGTTTGCAATTTTATATTAAGAAGATGATATCTGACAAGATTTAAAGGAGAAAAGAGAACTACCTACATAAATACCTGGGAAAAGTGTGTCCCAGATAAAGGAAACAATTAGGGCAAAGGGCAAACAGTGACCTCCTACTATATCATGATGCTCCTATAATTTAATGAAAGTATTCAGTATTGCATACTTAAATTTTATAGCATTGTTATTTTTTACACTGAAATTTTTTAATTGAAATATAAGGGTATTTCTCTGTTTGTTTTGAGTTATTTCTAATACAGTTTTTAGTATGAAATTCCCCATTATGGCTATAGTTTTCTGTTTACATCAATGCTTACATTGATGTAATGTACACAAGGTAAGGCTCAATATTTTCTATTATTTGGCAAATACGTTGAATGCAGTTTTTTTTTCCCTGAAGAATAATTTACATAACTTGGTACTTAAAAAACTTTTTGTTGAGGTATATTAACATAACATTATATTAGTGTCAGGTGTACAACAGAAGATTTGTATATATTGAAAAAAATTATCACAATAGATCCAGTTAACATGCATCACCATACATAGTTAAAAAATTTTTTCTTGTGATAACTTTCAAGATGAGTGCTTCTTAAGAACAAATACTGACAATAAAAATAGAGTACCACTAATGCTACTGCTGCTGCTATTACTACAACTACTGTTAATATTTGTACTCTTTGTCCCAGCACTGCCGTTTTATATATATTAGCTCATTTGATCCCCTCAACACTGTATGAGATAAATACTGTAACTGACTTTACGAAATTGAAGCACAGAGTGGTTAAATAATTTGCTCAAGGTCATAATTAGGATATGACAGAGCCATGTTTCAAACCCAAGAAGTCTGGCTCCTGAGCCTATATTCTTAGCTACTATTTATGACTGAAAATAATCCTGTCCTTTTTTTGAACACTATGACATTTATTTACACCTTTCAAAAAAAATTTTGGTCCTTGAGAATGAGTTTGATACATCATCAAAATCATCAATCACGAACAATACGTTAACCACACAGGTCCACGCATTACCCTATCTTATTTCACAAAATAATAATGAACAAGATCTCACTGTCCAAGAACCAGAACATTACCAAAAACAATCTTATCAAGTGCTTCTCCCTAGCCTATCCCTCAGCTTTTAAGAATTAACCACTATTCCTGAATCTTATGTCCATCTAAAAAATACACAAGTTTTGCTTGTTTAGAGTTTTTTTTTTTAAAGTACCTTACTATATATAATCTTCTGGGACTTGTTCCCTCTGCCTGCCTTAAATACTATTACTAAGATTCATCTATTTGTTATATATAGTTTTACTCATTTTCAAAGCTTACATAACATTCTATCTGTATTATCTTTTTTTTTTTTTTTTTTTTGGTAGTTCCCTGGCTCGGAATTGAACCTAGGCCGAGGCATTGGGAGTGCTGAAGCCTAGCCATTACACCACCAGGGAACTCCTTGTATTATTATTATTATTTATCCATTCTCCTATCAATAGCCATTTGGGCTATTTTCACTTCTTTCAATCATACATTAGTCTTAGTTCTCAAGTACTCTGTAATTTAAAGGTAGAATATGTTCATATCTTCCAGAATACCAAAGCACTGTGTCAAAAATGAATGGATTAGCAAATGACACAAACACCAAATTAAAGTTATATGGCACATATCACCTAAGAACATAGACTCTTACCAAAAATCACATTTTGAAAGAGGTTAACTCTGTATGATAACCAAAAGTTATAAAAGTTAATCGGTGGTATATTGAGACATTTTTTTAAAAGTGTAGGTTGGCTGTTCCTGAAAGAAAAGTATCTAACTGATGATTTTTAATAATAATAATAATAATAATAATAATGGCAGCTTCTTTTAATTAAGTGCTAAGCACTTAATATGAATTAACTCATATACAAGTATTTGACATTGTATCTGTTTGACAGTATTTGACACTGACGATGATTCTCTTCTTCAAACATTTCCTATACTTGGCTTCTAAGACACCACACTCTCTTGGTTTTCCTTCTACCCTCTTATCCTGGATCCTCCTCTTCTTCCTCAACTCTAAATGTCAGTTCTATCCTTGGATTTCTCTATCTACACTCATTCTCTAGGTTATTTCATCCAGCTCCATAGCTTTTAATACTCATCATGTACACAAGAAAATTTTTAATCTCCAACTTCAACCACTCCTATAAATTGAAAACTCCTATCTCCAAATGTGTACTTGATGCCCCCCAACAATGTTTCTCTCCTCTATGATTTGAAACTATCATTTATCCAGTTGCTCAAATTATTCTTGATACCTCATCTTTTCCTACATGTACCAGTAAATCCTATAGGTTGTTATGTCCCAAATATACCTAAAATGTACTATTTATATCCCTATTACTTTTTTTTTTTTTTTTTTTTTTTATGTGGGTAGTTCCCTGGCTGGGAATCGAACCCAGGCCACAACGTTGACAGCGCCAAAGCCTTAAGCCACTACACACCAGGGAACTCCATCTCTATTATTTCTAATCTAGTCTAAGCTTCCACCATCTTTCACCTGGAGTACTGCAATTGCCTCCTAAAGGATCTGCTTCTATTCTCACCTTTCCCATCCATATCACAATAACTGGATTTATCTTCAAAAACAAATAAAACAAAACATAAAAAAATATACATATACAGAAAAAGGATCATGTTATTTCTCTGCTCAAAACTGTCCTACAGCTTTCCATCATTCTTAAAATAAACTATAAAGGCCTTCCTTACATGGTCTATAAGACCCTACATACTATTTTGGTGCTTGGTCAGCTTTTAAACTTCACCTGCTACTAGTGTCCCCATTACCCAATTCATTCTAGCAACACTGCCTCCTTACTGTTATTCAAACATTCTAAGCACACTACTCCCTCAGGGTCTTTTTGGGGAGGCAGTAATGGGGACACTACTAGAAACACTTTCCCCTCAGTTAGCCACATACCTCACAAACCCCCAACTTTGTGTAGGCCTTTGTTCAAATGCTGTCCCTCAGTAATATCTTCTCTAACCATACATCTAAAATAGTATACTCTTCTCTTTTTCTACTCCTTTACTTGTTTTTTCCTTAAATCATTTGTCATTATCTCATACTATATAATTCCTTTTTTAAATTTTATCTTCTTCACTAAATTATATTTGCTTAAGAACAGTGCCTAGTACACACTAGGAGCTCAATAAATATTTAATGAGTAAAGAATGTTGAATAACACAGATAACCTGGCAATTTTCTGCTAATTTACATGTGCAAACTACCTTTTATACTTTTACATAAGTACATAATTACAGACTTACAATAACCATGCTTTTATTGGTGAAATTAAACTAAACTGCTGGGAAATTTTCCCTTTAAAAATGTCATTCATAAAGGAGTGTGAAGTCCAAATTTAAGTGTCTCTATTAGCTACATGGGAAACTGCCTTCAACACTTCTGCCTAAGAAAAGCAAAGCAAAGTCATACAACTAAAGTAAAACAAACAAAAATTATCCTGTTAGCATACTTACCATTTCTTTTGGACCAGGGGTGTAAGCATGAACTTTTTACAAGTGCTTCATCAACTTTTCCTCCTGACATGTTATCCATGAACTGACGCCCATGTTCTAATGCAAGGTAGCAGTCATTGCAACAGTCCCGTTCTTCAACACGTACCCAATTGCTAATTACACCAATTTTGGGGAAAGGATCTTGGTCTGCTGCTCCAAAGGGTGAAAATAAATTAGTGCACTGATCTTGTAGCAATAGTATCAGCTCATCAGGCAATTTTTCAGATTCCTTTAGTCCTCCATTGACATGTTCAGCAGAAGTAGCCCTAAGAGCTTCAAAACGTTTTTCTGCTTCTTTGCCACATTCTGTGTTGCGTCCTATGATATCCAGTTCATCTTCAAGAAATAATCCTGAATTGTTTCCAAATTTTCTGTTCATAACAGCACTGAAGCCACAGGTACACCTATACTGTGCTTCCTGTGTTGGGTCTGGAATGTAAACTCCAACATCGGCACCTTTGATATTCATGTTGCAAACACAGATACAGCAACTATCAAAGTTACAGTCTTTAAACAAATTCATAACAGATTCTGAAAGAATGAGGTTTACATAAAGACTGTGTGCTTCAGGGATTGAAGGAACAGTTGCAGGTTCAACAGAATTAAGGGGTCTGCATGTGGATGGGGTGGAAGCTGGTGAATACAAGTCTGAATTTTCATATTTGACTGAACCTTGAGCACTAGCAGGTCCACCAGCTCCACGAGGAGTCCTTGGAGTCCTTGGAGTCCTTGGAGTTGGAAACCTGGGGGTGGATGGAGAAGGAAGAATTCCTGTTCCACTGTTACTAGGAGGTGCGCTGCTAGGAGGCATCCCAAAAGAAGTATGAGTTTGAGGGGTATATGCAGGGCCATATTCTTGATCCACTGTACTTCCATCACTAGCATCACCAGGATAAAAGAAAATCAAACACATGTAAAGAAACATATTAGTAATGTGAAATACAACCAAAAATTCCCAAATGTTTTTTAGTAACACTAAAAATTATGAAAGCACAATTAGTGCAAAAATTCTAAGTACAATTAAAATGTATTTCTGGTTAACACAGCCATTCAGGAAGTTGTTGTGGGCTGAGGACCAACCAACTTGTAGTTCCAAGATAATAAATAAAATCTGTATACATTTATTCATACTTAGATGTCCACATTTACTACCTATACATTCCTTGTACTACAAATACCCATATTTCATTGATTCTAAGTTGCCAATGATTGTTAAAATTTAAAAAAAAAAAAACTTTTTTAAAATCCTGATTCTAGAGATGTCTGGGTGAAAAGGGATGATGATTTTAAGATGCTACCAATTATGAGACACCCCAATTACAGGGATTTTAAATTAGAAAATGGTGTAAAATATGGGAAATGTACAAATGGAATATACAATTTTAGATCAAAATAAAACTTGCTTTTGAAGACAAAGCAAAACAGTCTTAAGTTTTCCAATAGTTTATCCATACACAGCCAATACCATTAAAATCTATTAATCAGCAAATAATTTTTAGAATTTTCAAAAACCATTACCAGCATACCAGGTACTTCTAGGGAAAATATTAAAGCTATATAAGCATTCATATACTATACCAATAACATAAAGCTAAATCATACCCATCTTTGATGAATGGCACTGCAGGCCCAGAAGGAAGCAATTCCAATTTTCCAACAGTCCAACTCTGACGGTAAATACACTCTTCTGGCAATTTGATAGGAGGCAGACATTGGCTTGGTAGAGTTTTTAGAGGTGCAAACAGGGAACATCCCACTAGAACTTGACAATTTTCAGGCTTATAGACATAAGAAAAATCCTACAATATAAAGACCATGACATTCAGAACCTTATCTTCCGGGGGGGGGGGGGGGGGGGGGGAAGCAAACTAATTCTATTATTTTCTTAAATGTATTCTTAATAGTGTCACATTCAGTCTTCAAATTCATTAATTACAAAACTAGAATCACATAATTTTTAAAATTTAGTGATGTAACACTGATTAATAACATATACATTTCATGTGCACATTATTAATTCAATATACATAATACTCTACTGTGTGCTCACCATCCAAAGTCTAGTTCCCTTCCTTTATCACACATTTGAGCTCCTTACCCAATCTGCCCTTCCCCTACACTCCTTCCTCTACAGTAAAACACCATTTTGTTCTATCTATGAGTTTGTGTTATTTTGTTTACCTTTTGTTTTATATTCCACATGAGTGAAATCATACGGTTTTTGTCCTTTCCCGTCTGACTTATTTCACTTAGCATAATACTCTTAAGATCCATCCATGTTGTTGCAAATGGCAATATGAAATGATTTTTAAATATAGCAACAAACTAATTTTATATACAAGTATAGGACATAAATTATTTTTCTAAAAAAATAAAATACTTACTTTAATTTCAGAAGGTTTTGGGCTACAGAATCCTTCATCAACTTCAATTTTGAACTGTGCTCCTATACTAGAACTATTTCCTTCTAGGACAGTTCCTCCAGGTGTTGTATCCATACTACCATATTCTTTATTATTCATATTCATTGGGGAAAATCCCATAATATGTTGTTCCAATGATGGTGGTGTAGGATACATTTTATGAAGATCTGCAGTGCCTATGTTTAATAAAACACACATTTTAACATAAAATTAAAAAGAAATTAAACTGTGTTTAAAATAAAGGGGTGGGCAACTTTGTTGCGATTAAAAGATTTGTAGATTTATCTGAAGCACAGATTTGGGAAGCTTACTTATGCAAGATAATGGGTCCAGATTTCCTGTCTTTGATTCCTTGCAGTTGGATTTATCATCTGATCCATTCGCCAATTTTTTAGATCCAGGCTATTAAAAACAAAAAACCTACATATTTATCTCAAGTTTTGCATTCAATGGATCTAAGATTGTAATCATTCAGATGTAACTTAAAAGTAGAGCTCACTCATCAAAAGTAGTATTTTGAATTTGTGCTAGTTGAATATATACTAAATATAATTTACTGACAAAAACAAAAACAAAAGCAAACAAAAAACACCACACACATATTTTAGGTAATCAATGAACCCAGATTAGTTTTTCTGTTTATTTAATAGAGGAAAAAGTTCCTCCAAAGAAAATGACCAATACTTTCAAAATACTTAGAAGGAAAAATTACTTTCACTTAAAACCTATTAAAATAAAAAAATAAGAAAACCTGCAATAAGAAGGGTTTGTAATTAACATCAGCATTGTTTCTTAGTAAAAGATATTCAAAAAGAATTTGTCACCTTAAATAAAAGACAATAAAGTTTCCTACATTAATCAATCACGCCTTTGAATTCTTGTTTACACTTTTACCTTGTTTAATATTCTCCTTAGCCCTGCAAAAATGCTACAACAGGTTAAACTAAGCACAAATTTCAGAAAGATCTCATATGAACAAATAGGATTCCTAACTAAAAATGTATCTTAATACACTGAACAAAGTTTCAGCACCTCTAATCTGTTAATGTTTTTAGAGTTGATAACTTGGTTCCATGTCTCCTGTTAGCCACTTTTTCATAAATATACAGACTGAACTCTGATTACAACCTTTTTACCTCAGAAGAGCCACAGCTAATATATGAATGATAGCAGAGAGAAAGTTTAAAGGTACTTTTATGGTACCCTAAAATATACTATTTTCTGGGATACAGAGTATAAGTTTATGTATAGCGGTATCTGCTATATGCATATATGTATGTGTGTATATATACACATAAATATACACATAGGTGGACAGAATTCTTCATCACTTTCAATTTTGAACTGTGCTCTTATAACTAGAACTACTTTCTTCTAGAACAGTTCCTCCAGGTGTCATAATCAATACTACCATGTTCTTTATTATTCATATTCATTGGAGAAAATCTCATAATATGTGCATATAATGAGAGAAAATTAAAAAATATATATTATACAAGAAAGACCAAATGTACTATACAAGTTTCCAAGCTACCTTTATGCAGATGAATAAAGAATTCCCTTTTATGATAATTCTGCACCCAAGTCATTAATTTGCCAGAGACTTGACATTCTAGGGAATCTCATTTTAAGCTTTAATTCCTTTTATCTTCACCTTTCTCTGCAAATGGGTGTTAAAGATTAAATGTTACTTTTTCTTCCCCTTTTATTATTATAATATGTAGGTGTCTTATAATGACTGTGATGCCATACAAAGTCAAAACAAGTGGTATTCCTTGATAAATTGACAAGGCATATAATGTTAATGTTACTTATTCTCTAAACCAGTCAATTCCAGGGTCATTTCTTAAACTAGAAGATCAAATACAAAGAAAATAATTCTACTTTTTAAGGACTGCATAAAAGAACATAAGGCACATCTCAGATTAAGTTTAATTATACATGTTCTTCAAACATACAAAATTAAAAAAAAAGAAACTCAAAGTTTATAGGTGACAGATATTACGGCAACACTGCAGAAACATGAGAAAAAAAAAGAAAAACCAATTAACTCAATTTCAAAAAACCAAACAATCCAATTAAAAAAATGGGCAGAGGAACTGAACAGACATTTCTCCAGAGGACATACACAAGGCCAATAGAAAAAGATGCTCAACATCACTAATCATCAGAGAAATGCAAATTAAACCCACAGGTATGAGATATCACCTCATACCTGTCAGGATGGCTATCATAACTAAATCATTAAACAACAACAAAAAGCAAAAACCAATTAATGAAATTTTATTCTACAATATTTCCTATTGTTCAGGGCTAAAACACAGTACTGAAGTCACATGTCACTTTTGAAAAAATAAAATAAAATAAAGTCAAAGAAAACAAATTATAACCCTAATCATTAATAGGATACTCACTGTTAGTTCATCTTCATCAGAATTGAAGAGATTATCGAGGTCAGTGTAAGAGACAGCCAGGTCTGAGTCATAAATCAAACTGGTTGATGGAGGACGAGCATGATTAGCAGGACGTGGAGCATCTACATATACCAATCAGAGAAATAAAATAAAGAATTCTACTACTGACGAAATAAATAAGTATTATTTTATTTAAGCTAGAAATATAATTTTGATTGTATGAGGGTATAATATAATAAGAAATTATGATTTGTTTGAAACTCAAGAAATTCTCTTCATAGACATGAAGTTGTAAATAAATGGCGGTACCTTGCCCAGGAAATTCACCAAAGGCAACTCGTATAAATGCGTAACAAAACTAAGTACTCTACATGAATAAACATATCAAATAAAAATATAAACAATACTATTAGGACAAGAGAATTAAACACACATATTTTAACACACTTCCTGAAATATAAAGGAATCATAGTACATTGATTAAGTGCTCTGGCTCTTGAGCCAGACTATTCATTTGAATCCCAACTCTAACACTAACAGTATGACCTTGGGTATAGTAATGGCAAAATTTAAATGTGATAGAATATAGGTAAAGGACTCTGCCCAATGCCAGGCACTTAAGTAACTCAATAAATATTACTTCTTAGTTAAGCTTCATTTCATTTCTAGAATTTTATTTTACTTTTTCCCCCAGTTTTAGAGGTTAAAAAAAAAAACATGATTACTTAAGAAAAAATACAAAGAGAAATGGAAGTTAAAACTCCTCTTACACTCCTATACAAGAAAAACAATTTTTTTAATTTGCCATTTGGTGTATAACTTTTCAGTATGTTAAATGACTTGAAATAGCCCTCACTTTCAGAAAGATGAAAGTCATTTTCCAAGTGCCTCTGCATGTCAGTTCTAAAGACCCACACTACAGCAATAGTTCTAAAATTTCAGAGAGCATAAAAGTCACCTAGGGTACTTATTAAAAACCAAATTTCCAAGCTCCACCTCAAAAGATGCTCCAGAATGTGGTAGATGGTTCATATTTTGAGAAAGCCACACCACAAGCACAAGGCAATTATACATTCCTTATATCCTAAGGTAGGTAAACAGGTCAGAGTTCTCAAATTGTTAATTACCAATCTATTTACAACCACCAACCACTAAATTCATGTCATGAAATATCATCTCTTCCTTATTCAGATAGACCTTTTTCTTATTTTTATTTTTGGTCACACAAGTTTGACCCTGTGTATTTATTCCAAATATTAAAACATCTTTGTCCCTAAATAATACATACCAAAAGGATGACTTCCTTTGCTTCCATCAAAAGTTAAATAGACTTTGTAAAAAGACTAATATACTATGTCTCTCTATTCCATTCACAAGGAATACAAGTCAGATACTTTCAAAGTGAAGTCCTGACCATCATATTCCCAGTGCCAAAAATAGTGCCTACACATAACATGACCTCGATATATATTTGTTAAATTAATAACCTCAGCAACAGTTCTAACATGTGAAGGGCAGGTGCCAGGGGAGAAAAAAAGGACAACAAAATTATAGTAAAGTCTAATGTATAAACTGAGTTTTTAGATTTGGGATCTTAGGTGATGATCTTATCCAATCTCATTTTATAGATAAGAAATATTTTTATTTGTAAAAAAAAGAAAAGAAGTTCTAACAATTCAAAACAGTATTTTTATCACCTGAACTTGCTTCTCACAGTGTAAAATAAACAATGAATCCATCATTTTAACATATCCCATTTCACAGAAATTGATTCCCTTTTTATAAAACATGAATTATAGAAAAAGAAACAATAAAGTCCAACAATATCAGATTACAGTTGACTCTTAAACAACACAGTTATGCATTGCAAGGGTCCACTTAAAACACAGATTTTTTTCAACAACTATATTGGAAAAAGTTTTTGAGATTTCCTTACTATTGTGAAGCAATCATATCAATTTATGCTAGGCTACCATAAAGCAACCACATTGCTGCTTCCTCATTATCAATGCATGAATCGTTATACTTGTAAATAAATACCAATTTCTTTTTCACACTGTTTTCATTTTTGATGTCTCACGTTAGTAATATGTGTAACATCTAGTGTTTTGTATCATATAAGACAATATTAATTAATGTAAGTGATGACAAGACAATTCATCTTGTAAACAATGAGAACTTATGGGTATCATTAAATACAGAAGTCACATTAGGTGGTGAACTTATTATACAACAAGTTGACAATGCACTGTAGAACTGTATGCCTGAAACCTATGTAATCCTTGCTAACAGATGTCACCCCAATAAGTCTAACAATAAAAATGAATTAAAAGAAAAAAAAATAATGTAAACGTATTTCAATGATTTTCTTAATGACATTTTTCTCTAGTTTACTTTATTGTAATAATATAGTATATAATACACATAATATACAAAATATGTGTTAACTGACTATGTTTTCAAGAAGGCTTCCAGTCAACAATAGGCTATTAGTCAAGTTTTGGGCAAATCAAGTTATGTACAGATTTTCAACTATGCAGGGGTATTGACACCCCAACCTCCACATTCTTCAAGGGTCAACTGTAGTAAGAATCCTAGAATACTATATTTTTATTAAGAAATTAAATTTTTACCTTGCTTGATAGAGGGACTAAATAATGACATGGCATCTTCTTCATGTGATAACACTGTTACACTAGATGACCCATCTTCTACCTGCAAACAGTATTATGTATTAGGCCTAAATATATAATTTACCAATAACAAAATCCACAAACTACTGAGTAGCTATGTTTCAAGCATTCTGCTAGGTGAACTACAGACATTATCACTAATTCTCACAATTAACCTATATGATAAGCAGTACGCTCATCTTAACAGTTCTAAAGACAACTCAGGAAATATAGCTAGTAAGTATTGGGGGCTGGGATTTCAATCTAAATCTGTCAAATTCCAAAGTCCCCGTTCTTTCTACAATATTCTATAGCCTTCACAGCTACTATTGTTTTCATATTTACAAAAGGACAAAATTTCAAGTACCTAGCACATAATAAAGCAACATAAAACTTTGTGAAATTAATCCTTTGTATTAAACATATCACTGATTCCAAATGACTGTTTTACAGCTTTCAATTTCTATATCTTATATTTAAGGTAAAAGACACATATACCAGCTATCTTATGCTTAATAGATCCTCAAATATTTGATATTTAACCCTTTAATCAAATAAATATCTTTATGTCCTATACTTTATTAATGTAACATTTTACTTTTAGGGGCATTATAAATTCTTGGCTCATATATTCAAAAATACTATGTATTTTATAAATTCAAAAATATGTATTTTTTTAAACTGGTAATTTACTTAAGCATATTTTAACTCCACATCAAAATAGTTCGTCTACCTAAATGTCCTCATTTCAATGTAAGAAAAGTTAATGAACTTTCGTCAATCCAAAAACTTTTATAGTAGACAACAAAGATTTTTCATTATTAGAGACCAGCTATATTTGAAGTCCATACAAGCTCTTAAATTTTGTATAGTGTGCCTGTTTTACCTACTTAACAAATGTATTTCTAAGTTAAAATGATGAATCTGTTTTATTGGTTTTTTTTAAATGAGAAGTGTGGTACTACATGCAGTGCTACAAATCATCAAAGATCCTTTGGTGTACTTAATTTCTCTTACCTTTTGTTTTTTCCCAGCTTCTCTCTCGCTATTTTGTCTATCTTTCTTATCAGGAAAAAGAAATTCCTCATCGCCTTCAACAAATGCATATGGGTCAATTTTAGGTTCTTGCTCTGCATCAGATGCTATTGCTGAAAGATACTGATTCTTAATTTGATATTGCTGCACTAATTCATCACAAACTTTTAAAGGTTTCTTACATTGCACCATTAACCTGCATAAAAAAAATTAGAAAATTAGTTTCTCCATAAAAGCATAAAAAATTTCCAAAACAACTTCAGTATCATAAAGGTTCTCAGAATCATTTAGAGATGATCTAACTTGCAATCCCTCTTTGCACAAATGAAGAAATGGAGGCATTAGAAAGGTTATGTGATCTACTAATGTCTCAAATTTAGCTATAGAGAAATGGGAGCTACAACCCAGGTCTCGTATTCATATGTTCTTTTTACCCAAATTTGTCTGTTGGTAATCCACTCAGTTCCCAAGTCCTCAAGCACATTAACTTGTCCAAATCCAATTCACTTAAAAGAAACTCTTAAATCTAAACTGCTCCAGAACAGGAACTCTCAAAATGTGGGCTATATCGGGAGACAAGACTACTTCCATACATTTATACAATGAAAGTGTCCTTTTCCTATTTCCATGATCGGCAGTATTTTAAGTTAAAAAAATTTTAAAGCCTGATTTGTGTTTCATGAAAATAACATTATCACTAATAATGCTGGCAAGATGGTTTACAATTGCAAGTGAAGTTTCAGTGCAAGTATTTCAGAGGTTTTTTCTAATCACATTGGAAAAATCAGTTTTTATATATTATCAGCATTCTAATCACATGGGAGATTGATAAACATATTTCTCTGTACTCTTCCAAAATAACCAATAAAATGACAACAGATGACAGATCAAGAGAGGAAACAACAGTGCAGCTGGAAAGATGAACTAGTAGAAACTGACAACAGAGAAAGTCAAAATCTGCACCACAGAACTTAAAGCATCATAACTTTTCTATCTTTGAAGACCAGGGTGCTTGGTGTAAATGTATAATAAAATGATTCGGTTTTGGTTTGTGTAAGACACTTTTAAACTCCCAAATTCATGTGCTCTATGGCTTGCAAAGCTGAGATTTCCATGCTGCCAAAACAGTGGCAGCCAGGCTTCTAGTCAAATCATGCTCAAAATCCTGGAATGACTACATGACTGAGTAAAAACTGAAGTCCTTATAACATCAAACATCAAAGCCTACCATGATCCGGCCCCCTCTCTTCCTCTCCAACTTCATCTTCTACTACACCTCCCTCTCTTACACATTTTGCTTCCAAGGGCTTCCATGATGTCCCTGAAGCAGGCCAGACACAATCCTGGCTGTTCCCTTTGTTTGGAACATTCTTCCTCCAAATATCTGCCTGGCTAACTCTCTCACTTCCTTCAAGTCTATGTTTAAATGTCACCTTTTCTAAGAGACCTTATTTAAAATTGTAATATGCCCAACTGCCTCAACAGTGATCTCCCTTACCCTGCTCTATTTTTCCCTCCAAAGCACTTATCTTTTAACATACTATATAATTTACTTATGTTTACAACTGACTGTCACTCCCATTAGACTGTAAGCCCCTAAATTCCTGGGATCTTGTCTTTGTTCACTGAATTATCCCAAATGCTTAGAATAGTGCCTGACACGTAATAGGTGCTCAATAAATGTTTGCTAAATTAATACATGAAATCTAGAAGCCACACAGGATTGAGATGTTGTGTTTGCATTAATAATCCTAAAACAAATTATCATGTATTTTGAAATAAACCATCTTTATTCATTGGAAAGTTGCCATGCTTATCCATCCTGAGTATTAAGACAAAAAATTCTAAGAGAGATTAAGATTTGGGAGCAGTGAAAGTATTCTCTCTTATAAATTCTTTGAATGACAAGGATTATCATATTTTATTAATTTATTCATCAATGCCCAGCATTAGAAACATTCTATATTTTATAACTGAGGTTGAAATTGAGGCCATCAAAAGAATAACTGGTATTTCCTAAACATGCTATCAATTATCATGTCATTGTTATTTCTAATATGCCCCAGATTTATCTCCCCCCACCAAAAAAATCCCAAATTTACAAAAACTTTCTTCCATAGCAAAATAGTGCTAACACAACTGTCAAGAGGGATATGTTTTACAATTATTAGTTATTTTCTATAAATGAATAAACATTTATTTAAGAGTAGCTTTGTACCTCACAGTATTAGACCCTAAAAAATTGTTTGCTAAATTGTCTATGATGTATTAACATAAGTCTTTTCAAAATAGTTATTTCTATTTGACATGTATTTTCTTACTTAAAATAACCTCAGAGGATAGGAAATGAAAGTTATGCTCTCTGCTTTGATGTGGAAATTATGTAGAAAGAAATGGTCTGCTAAGGTCACATAGGGCAGCTAGGGCTGGAAAGATTTTAAGTGCATATTCAAATAATTCTTCATAGGGGAAAAGTATAAGAACCCACTCCTCCCTTCATCCCCATCAATTTGAAAGACACTACTACTCTACAGAGGTGAATAAAACACACTGTTTTTCATATTAAGTTGTCCTCCAGCAGAAGCATTAAAAACTGCCACACTATTTACATAGGTAGTTGTTAAACTAGTGTGCAGTAACTTTAAAAGGACAATCCTACTGCACAGGGCTCTATTAAGAATAAAAATGAGCAAACCAAATGCAATACCTAAAGATATCTTTTTCTTATTTTATTGAATGGTTCTCACAGACATTGAAATATGCAAAGAATTTAAATGTAGTCAATAATATCAAAAGTATCAAATCACAATAAATTTAAAAATATAATTTACATCACACATCCATCTATGTTTAAAACTGATGAGTAGAAATAAAAATCTGACTTTTAAGAGATGCCAGACTAAAAAAATCAAGTTATGTCACTATCCAATTATATACAGCAACTTTTGTGAACAGGAACACCACCTCTCCTCTTCTAAAAGGAGCTTTCACATACAGCCAAATAGTGAAACTACAGAGATAGTTTAAATCAGATATAAAGCTAAATACAGACAAACTGGAAGAGGATTAGGTACAGCCATGAACAGGAAGCTCTGAAAAGCAAGCTGAAATCAACTTTATATTATTCATTAACTGTATCTCCTTCCTTTTACTATGACAACAGTAACGTGCTATCCTGAAATGTACCTACAGAGAATTTAACGTAGCTTAGAGCAATATGCTTTTATGCCTTTATTCAATAAAAATTCTTCCAGACAAAGTTATGACATTTTAGGATTGACAATTATAGATAAACTATAGAAGGAAATGTTAAGGAACAAATGCATTTAATAAATCTCAAGAGCACTCTATTTTTTTTTAAATGATATCTTTTCCAGTACCATCTCCAATATTCAGAATCAATCCTTAAACTGAGTCAAGCTAGCTATCAAAAATATATCTTTATTGCATTAAAATAAGGTATCGAATAAGGAAGACTTAAGGATTTAGAATACAATAAATCAAAACAAGTTTATTTCATCATCCACTTCTAAAAAACAAAGTAATTAGAAACTATCTTTAGAGATCAAATAATCATTCTATTAAATATATACATACAATACAAATCTGGTGACACAAACATCACTAATACAACATAGGAGCTAGTTCTATTGATGAACATTGTATGGTTACGATATCCTGATGTATCTCTCCTTAGTATCAAACAAGACATAATAAGAACTATGCTCAAGTACAGTTCTTTCTTTGCTCAGGTTTCCCTCTGAATCAGAATAGTAGACTATTTTAAGTAATGACAAATTCTACTAAAACAAGTGCTAACCTCTTGAAAAAAGAAATTAAAATACAACTGAAATGTTTCTTGGCAGAAACTTTGCTATCTTTAAAACTTGTAAGGCCTTAAGCCATTATTCTGAAATAGATGCTATCATTAATAGAGAAACTAAAAACAATTAGAAGCAAAAAGAAAATAAAGATATTTGCCACCGATATATACTATATATCCCTTCATTTCAAACAATCTTTCAATAATAGTACTTGGTTAATATTTCTAAAATCCTTTTTTTCCAAAACCCTGTTATTTCATCTATCTCAAAAAATTTACAACAGTCCCCTTATCATCTCAAGGATAATATATAAGCTTATGAACAATATTTTGCCATTCCACTAGCCCTATATAATCCCCATCATGACAAACCAAACTATTAAGCAGCACCCTATAATATATCCATACCAAACTAACATAATGCTTCTGGATCTCCATAAATGGAATTAAATTATTTTTCCACTGTGGCTCTGCATCACTATTATATTTTATATATACCTCTATCAGAGAACTTAATATTATTCTCCTTTAGACTACAATTTAATTTAGGGCTAGGACCAAATTGATTTTATTCCCCAACAGTGCTTTATAGCATCTTGTACATTAGAGAAACTTCAGTTTTACTTAAACTGATAAAATACATCTTAGAGGAATATAAATTTAAAAAGGTAATCTTCCTAAGAAAGAAGAATGTAGGAGTTACAACAGACTTCTAATTAACTTCATTAAAATTAACTGCTATACATTTAAATACATTTCCAAAACTCAAAATATGGACAAAGATAAAAGAAATTTACATTGGGTAATATGAATTAAAAAATTATATAAAACAAACTAGGTTTCTGAATGTATTACTCTATGACTACAAAAGTATTTGATCATATTACATCTTTAAAACTATAGAATGCTTCTATAAAACAGAAGACTTTAAATGCCATCAAGAGACATACATAATCATAATTCATTAATTTTAACAACAGGGGACATCATCTGACTTTGTTAATTGGCTTTGTCATGATCTATAAGATGAATGATTATGACATCCTATCTCAAGTAATAACAACAGCAGCCCCTTGAATTACTAAGTTATTCCAACAAGATCCTTTTTAACTATGAGAAAAAAACTTTTGGTTTAGGATAATACAAACACTGAAGATCATGCCAGGTATTTTACTGTGGTTTGTGGGGAGGGGTGAAAATAGTATGGGGGATCTCCCCAGTAAAACTAATCAGTAAACATGTTTGGGCTATCTAATTTAATAACATTCCATTGGGGTTATCTGTAAGGACTGAATGTCTAAGCAGTATGTTCTCTTGTATGTTTAAAATAAAAAATAAATTAACAAAAAGATACTGCCTGCCCCCCCCAAAAAAAAAACATCTAGAGTTCAAATTTCTGTTATAAGTTATTCATGACATTAAAGCACCTCAACACTATTAACATTTGGTGCAGGATAATTCTTTGTTGTGGGGGACTGTCCTATACATTGTATGATACTTAACAACATCCCTGGCCTCTACCAGATGCCAGTAGCACACACCCAGTTTTAACAACCACAAATTTCTCCAGACATTGCCAAATGTCACCTGGGGGTGTGGATCGGTGGGAATAAAAAAACTGCCCCAATTGAAAGCTACTGCCATAGAATAATAACTCCAGAAAAAGGACCATTCAGATGATTAAAAGATAAAACCAAAAAACTTCTAACCTACCAAGTATAGATTGTTATATTCCATACTATTTCTTAGTTCATATAGCAGCTAAGCCTGTGATGGTTGACTTTTTGTGGTATTTACCATATTCTAACCTACTATTACAATACAAAAACAAGGATTCTACTTAAAAGTGAATTGTGACACAATACACATTTTAGTAACTAGCAAAACCAAAACAATACTCACATGAGACACAGAATTAAAAAACCCTTTTATTCAAGCTTTTATTTTCTTTTTATGAGGCAGAAAAAATGGTGACCAGGAACAAGTTAGAAGCATGTTATTTCCTTAATTTACACAATCATGACCCAGCACCATTCTATTCTGCATACCTTTCTACATTATGGTTCTTATTTTTATTCAGTGAGATAAATGTCAAATAATTTTAAAATAGATTCTAAGGTTAAGCTGTAACTTCTCTGAGACTCTCATTTCATTTACAGGTGCTCATACACACCAGCAGCTAGTAACTTATTTAAGTTATGGCTAGAATTCTTGGATCTTATGAATATAATTTGCCTATAAAAACTCACTCTTAAAGTTTTTAAAACTGAAAAGATTCATGCCACTACTTTTTAACATACATTAAATAAGAAAATATAAGCTATAAAGAAAACAAGTTTCAAAATCATTAAGTAATCTGTATCATTTCATTCATCCAAACACTTGCTGAATGTCTACCATGTGCCTAGGATTGTTCTGGGTGTGTGCGTGCGTGCGTGCGTGCGTGCGTGCGTGTGTGTGTGAATGCTGGAAGAACACAGCAGTAAACCAGAGTCCCTGCCATCCCAGAGCTCAATTTCTAATAGAAAAAAGACCATTAACAAATGTATAATATAATTTTAGGTAAGGATATATTTATATTATTACAGAGAGAGAGAGAGAGAGAGAGAGAGACACAGACAGACAGACAGACAGACAGAGATAAAAGCAGTGAACAGGACAGGCAGTAATCTGGACAGTGAAAAAAGGCCACAGTTTAGATCAAGCTTGTCCAACGTAGAAGGCCGCATGTGGCCCAGGACAGCAAATGTAGCCCAACACAAATGCATAAACTTTCTTAAAACATTATGAAAATTCTGCATGGATCTTTTTTTTTAGCTCATCAGCTATCATTACTGTTAGTGTATTTTATGTGTGGCCCAAGACAATTCTTGTTCTTTCACTGTAGCCCAGAAAAGCCCAAAGACTGGACTGCCCTAGTTTAGATAAAATGCTCAGGAAAATACCTTTTGAGAAAGTAACTTTTGAGAACTGAGTAAGAAGAGGTAAGCTGCAATTCTAAAAGTCATGAGGCGGTGAGTCTGGCTTTTTAAAGGACCAGCAAGAAAGTTGGTGTGGCTAAATAAGGAAGCAAATAGGAGAGTAGTAAATAAAAGAAGAATTAGCTAGGCAAGAAACTATAGAATCATACAAATGAGGGGGAGAAGATTTCGATTTTATTCTAAATATAAAAGTGAACTACTGAAGGGTTTTAAGCAAATGTATAATATACATTTAACTTACAATGATCAGTCACATATATATGTAGAAGAGAAGTACAGACATAGGGAGACCAACAGTAATTTCAAGCAAGAGTTGAGGCTAGCTTAGACTTTAATATTACATCCACCACAGATAATTTAAGATCTTTTTGGATTTGCTTTCATTAGACCTACTGACTAACTACTAAATAAGTCAGTTGTCTTCCATAATCTTAAGGGTATCCTGAAGTCCCTCAATTTCAAATCCAGATTAATTTTAATTTTAAAAAAAGTAATAACATTTGAAAACTTTAAGATTCAAAGTGCTAAATGAAAAAAACAAACAAAGATAAAATAGAAAAAACTCACAAAGTGCTAAATGAACACAAAGTTTTGTCTACTAAACTAATAATCTCATAATTTAAAAAGAAGGTAAATCTTTGACAGTAGGGACAAATGGGAGGCTATAAATGAATTAAGCATTTTACTTAGTCTCAGGAAAGCTCAATGAAACACAGCAGAGAAAGTTCACAGCCGAGACTACACAAGAGGGGGCTATAAACCAACTATATAAGTAGGTGAGCTGAACTGCCTAGTAAACTAGACAAAAATCTGGACTTATATCTCTAGATAGAAATGAAAAATAAGAGCTAAAAATGGAGGAACGGGAAGAGTTCCTCTTGTAAGAAAACTGAATAAACTACCTGGTAAAGACCCAAGATCTGGCAGCCTCTTCATTCTGTAATTTTAGGTACAAGGCCTCCCCTTCAAAACATCTCCTGCCCCATTACCATAAAGCAAAGTTTCTGGAATCGATAAGTAATACACACAAAAATATTTAATAAATGAGGGAGGGAGGCCTGCCAATTAATGAGGCTCTGTATATGTACACAAAATGTCCAATCAGCATCTCTGGGCCCCCATTGCAAAATGTGCATGGAGAAACAATAATTAGAAGAAATATGGCAGCACAGTAGAAAAATACTAAAATAAAGTAAATATTGAATGAAAGAAATTATAATACATTGAACAAGAAGGGAATGCTATTTTTAAAATTTAGGAAATAAAACAGGATAAATACTAAAACTTTAAGACAGGGCTAGAAGTTGAGGGATCCCTTCAAAATACAGAGAAAAAAGGATGGAATATGAGAGAAAATACAGAAGTTCAATATCTGAATTATAGAGGTTCCACAGAAAATGGGGGGAAATTGAGATATTGCCCAAGAAAAAGAGACTTTTTCAGTGGCAAGACAAAAATAACAGAAAACAAAATACAACTTCAAAGCAAACCAACCCTCCTCAACGTACCATGACTGAACAAGAGATCACTATTCCTACGCATATTCTTGTGAAATTTCAAAATTCTAACCTAAACAGAAGATTTCAAAATCTTTCATTGACAATAGACTGACAGAGAAGGATATGTAATCTCTGCACACGACTTGCCCTTGCATTAATAAACAGGTAGACAGCTTTAATGAAAATGATTGCTTTGTGGGTTGATTTTCACTTTTTAGAAAAGTCTACAGATAAAAATGCAAGACTTACGGGACAGACTACAAATGTAATCAGAACACCATAGAAAGCAAAGAGAGATCTGGAAAAAAAGCCCATTTCTGCCCATGTCAGACAGAGGGGACAAAGAAGGTAAACCAAAGAATGGAGACAGACAGCTGTAGCACATATTAACTAATACAAGATTAATAGCCAGAATATACAAAGAATAAATCAGAAAAAAATTGTACTAAAAAATATGAGCTGCAGGCAATTCACAGAAGAGAAAATCTAAAAGTCCAATAAACATATGATGCTTAACCTTACCATGAGTCTGGAAAACACATATTAACACAGTACAATGCCATTCTGAATGCAGAATAGCCAAATTAAGTCTCAAAATACCAAGGACTGAAGAAAATGTAGAGCAGCAGCCATTTCCATACTGTACTGGTTGATGAGGGTGTAAACTGGTAGTTTGAAAAGCAACTTGGCAACAATCTTAATGTTGAATATGGAAATATTTCCATGGCCCAGCAATTCCACTTTAAGATGTATTCCCTAGAGAAATTGTTATACAAGTGCACAAGGAAATGTATACAGAAAGTTCACTGCTACATCATTTGTAATAGTGAAAAATTAAAAATAACCAACATGTCCATCTTTAAAAGAGTAGATAAGTGAATTATGGTATATTCAAAACAGAGAAATACTACAGAGTGATTAAAATGAATTAACTAGAGCTACATGTATAAAGACATGTATATAAATGATAAATGCCAAATTCAGAACAGTAGAAGAAAGAATAGAGGAAGAAAAACTGTACGTAAGAGTTCTAATTATATGTAAAATCCTTAATTTGGTTATGGACTAACTTAGATCCTAAAGTTGGTTGACAGATAGGTGTTATTATTTTCTCCACTTTTTTGTGAGGTTCCCTGAGGAAAGAATACAGTAAAAAAATTATGCAAAATTAATATTAAAAGGATTTATTATTATAAATCCTACCTTGAAACCAATTCTGGAGTTCTAGTATTAAGATAATTTTTCCACCCTTAAATTATAATAGTGACTATTAAAAACATACATACTCTGTAACTGATGTTACACTTTCCTGTCCAAAAGGTCCAACTGGATCATCCTTGAATTTATCACTTGGAAGTTGAGGTGGTAAAAACTCTACATCTTTTTTCTTTGGGACCTTGTAATACTTCCAGGCTATATTAGCTTCATCTTCTTCCAAGTTTACTGCTGTACCAACATATAATGTAGGTTCTACAGCTTCCTGGAACTGAGCTTGGTAAGACTGGGATAAACTGTCTATCCTATCTTCCATTGGTTTAGAAGGAACCAAGGGATCCGGTGTTGGCATTTGATAAAAATGTTGACTCTGAGGAGTTGAAGGTGTTTTAGTCACTCCTTCATCAACCACATCACATGGGTGAGGACTAAGTGGGGGTGGTTGAGGTGAATTTGCCATTTCACTGCCATGCATCTGAGGAGTCTTTGCTACATCGTTAGTTCGTATGTTTGAAAATCTTGCTTGACTGTCTGGAGCAGATATCACAAGTCTTTGGCTGGCTGAATCTGTGTCCATGACAACATCATCACTAATAGATACACGATGGTGAAAAGGAGTCAAGGGGCGTTTCTGTGGTTTTTCACTCTTTTCTTGCTTTTCATTGGTCTTGTGCTTAGGAAGTACTTGTTGTTGACTTAAAGATAATGCTTGTCCTTGTTGTCCAGGATTTCTTGGTTTAACATTTTTGTGCCTGAAAAGAAAGGTTTAATATTTATAGTATAACATTATATCAGGTATACAAGTTAACACTATTAGGCATTTCAGATATTTGTTTCCCACGTATAACCCTAAAATAAAATGATCTGAATTTATATGGAAAAAATATTTCATTCAGTGACCTAAAACAAAGAACATGCAGAATGATTTATAAAAGTCCATTCTCTCATGCTCATTTAATATCTATGTGACCAGAAAGGCAAAGATGGTTTGTGTTATATAATCTAAACGCCTTAGTATCTGAATAAATACACAGGTACAATTCCAGTTATTTTAAGATAAAAAGGTACAAAAAGTTCTGAAATCTACTCATTAATAAATTTTTCACAGAACTGTACTTACAAATCAACGGCTTGGCTGAGCTCAGTCATCACCTATAATCCTACAGCAAGTGGCTAGAAAACAAGGTCTATAGGATTGAAATTGAAAGAGTGTGGATAAGACTGGAACTGATCAACTGATGGATGCCACATTATACCTACCTTCCTTCTCCCAAGGCTTACCACTACAGAAAGAATCAGCTGACTGGAGTAAAAAAGGAACATATCTTAAAGAAATTTTTCCTCATAATGTGAAGCAATTCTAAACTGAAAAATTTAAAATTCTATGCCTAAAAATTTGATAATTTTGTTCAGAGTTTAAGATTTCTTTCAGTGTTATAAAAATACTGTGCACTTTAAGATTTCCAAACTTAGCTGATATTGATGTATACAAAAATATTTTAAACTAAGAAATTAGAAAAAAATGTGAAATTAGAGATATGGAGTTAAAAGCATCCAATATTCATTAGGTTTTCTTAGTATTCATTTTGAATTTACTCTATTGATGGTTTTGTTATATCAGAGTTAACCAGAAAGTGTTATTAAAAAGCAGGCACTTTTCTGAAGAACCCTCTTTACTAAGGAAATATGTCGAGACTATTTTGTACAGAGCCTGAAACATCTTCATACATATATGGAGGGGAGGGGGAGCATGCAAGTTATCAAAGAAAACTGGAGTTATGTCAAAAAGTTACAGGAAAAATCCACCATTACCCTGATACCAAAATCAAAGCCATTGTAAGAGAAGGAAATCCTAGAACAATATCCCTCAAGAACACAGATGTAAATCTTTAACAAAATATAATCCAATAATATATAAAAAGATGATTAATATATCATGATCAAATAGGATTTATTCCAGAATGTAAGATATAACATTCAAAAGATAAAAATCAATATTATTCATCACATTATCAGAATAAAAGAGAAAACCTTGTGATTATCTCAATAAATATAGAAAAACATGACAAAATTCAACACCTCTTCATAAAAGAAGACAGCGAGCAAGGAACAGAACTTCTGATCAAGAATATCTATGAAAAACTACAATTTATATCACACTGAATGATGGAAGACTGAATAATTTCTCCCCAAGACTGGGAACAAAGCAAGAATATTAACTCTCAACATCTTTATTCAACAATTTTATTGAAAGTTTTAGTCAATACCATAAGTCAAGAAAAAGAAAAAGGTAAGAGTTTTCAAGAAGAAACTCTGTCTTTATTCATGGTAAACATTAGAAACTTTACAACAAAAGGTTCAGGTTAATCAGCACCTTCTCAATCTTAACATTATTAAAAGTGGGACAACCATGCTATCTCTTGTGATGTGACACAATACAAAACAACACAGAACCATCTATTAAGTATTCTCACCAAAAACCTCAAAGCTAAACCTAATCAAGCCTCTAGACCAGTACTGCCCAACAGGGCTTTCTGTAATAATGGAAATGTTCTTTATGTGGCTAATGAGGACCTGAAATGTAGACAGTACAACTGAATAACTGAATTTTAATTTTATTTAAATCCAATTATCTTAAATTTAAATAACCACTAGTGGTTACTAACACAGCCACTAGTATTGAACCACAACACAGCCCTAGATCTACCTTCCATTCACAAAAATGCAAAGGATAAAGGAAGAAGTTGAATGACACTAAAAGAACAAGAGAAAATACATGACAAATTGAGAAATCCAAAATGCAGGCCACTCTACAGGACAACTGATCTAGTTTCTCCAAGTCAACATCATAAAAAGGGGGTAGGGGATTATAAGAGGGACCCAGAAGATATATACAACCAAGTGTATACTCTTTGTTTGGATCCTAGTCAAAGAAAAACAAAGACATTTCTGAGGCAAATTGGTAGAGGGTATCAGATCATACCAAGAAAATACTGTTCCATTTATTAGGTAAGATAATGGAATTATACAAGAAAATATTATCATTTTTAGAGTTGCATACTGAAGTAGGAATGATATGATAGTTAAGGTTTTCTTTAAAAATCTTCAGCAAGAGTGCAGCATAGGGGACTGGCCAAATCTAGTATTATGGTATACTATGAGCTTAAAAGAAGTTCATTTACATATGTGCAATATGGAAAGATACCCAGGATAACTGTTTATCAAGAACAGCAAGTTACAGAACAGTATACATAGCATGATTTCATTTGTGTGAAAGAAAGATGGCAGGTAGATCTACATACATATATAGGAGGGGAAATGTAATTTTTAATATTTATGTGAATTATTTGAAATTTTAAAGTAGCATTCTAAAAAAATCTTAATAAAGGAAATGGTAATTTAAAAAAACAGTAGGTCCATCCAATGTAGAAATAATCCCTTCTCTGATCATTCTCTACACTTTCAATGACAAGGACCACATTAACTTATAAGAAAATGTATTCCATGGTCAAATAGCTCCAGCTGTTAGAAAATAATTTATTTTTAATAGAAACTTGCCTTTTTTGTTACCTACCATTCATTTATCTTATTTCTAACTCTATTTCTAAAGCTGTGCTGTCCAACAATGGTATCTGCAAGTCATATGTGGCTACTAGGCACATGAAAAGTGACTAGTTCAAATTGAGATGTGCTATAGAGGGTAAATATACACCAATTTTTAAAGATATTTTATGACAAAAACAAAGCCAAACAGCTCATTAATGCTGTATGCTGACTGAATGTAAAAATGATCATTTTAGACAAGTCAAGTTCAATAAAATATATTAAAATGTATTTATTCTTCCATAAGAAAAGAGATCTAAATGAAGCAAATACAGCAAGTAAATATGGATGGTTGATATACAGGAGTTCACTGTCCAATTCTCTTAGTTCTATGCATGTCTGAAATTTTTCAGAACAGAGCAAGGTAGAACTAAAGTGCTAAAAAAAAAAAAAAAAAAAAAAAAAAAAAAAAAAAAAAAAAAAAAAAAAAAAAAAAAAAAAAAAAAAAAAAAAAAAAAAAAAAAAAGACATGCAAAAATCACTGGACCAAGATTAAAGTACTCCAAGGTCCTTGCTTCTTTCATAAAGAGATACTGATTAACTTCAGATTTCAAGAAAAACAAACTAAGTAAACGTGTAATTCAATTAACAACAGAATTAAAGTAGAATATCTAATTTCTAAGCCAGTGGGAAAAAGGGAAAAAAGGAAGATAGTCAACAATAACAGCAAGAAAGGGAAAGAAACATATAGAGAAAAAAAAAAAGAAAACATAATAAGAAAGTAGGAATAAGAAGGAATCATGATGGTATCATTCATTTATTAATTATTCAAATACTTTAGTTTCTACTGTAAAAGTTCACAAAGTATGGTGTCCATGGACTCTTTCAGGGATACTACAGTGTTCAAAACCATCTTTCAAGTACCAACACATTATTTGCCTTTTTCATCATGCATCATTTATAATGATGGTGCAAAAGCAATGGACAATGAATCTGCTGGCAACTGAATATCAAGCAAGGTAGTGGACTCAGTAGTAGTAGTAGTAGTAGTAGTAGTGGTGACTGTTTTCTTCACCACCATACACTAAGTTGTCTTTTTTGAAAAGACAGTTTCACTTGAAAATGTCCTTCATGAAGACAGTAAAAAATGGTTAATTTTTATTAAATCTGAGTCTATAGATAGTTTTTTTTTCATTCTATATAAAGAAACAGAAAACACACATAAAGCATCTCGCTGCATATCAAAGTACAGTGACTACTCTGAGGATAAGCACTTTATAATTTTTTGAGTTACAAGCCGAACTAGCCACTTTTTTCATGAAACACCCCTTCTATTTTTTAAAAAATGATCAACAGATAAACCATGGTTATCCAGGTTTTGGTTATTTGGCAGACTCAGTTATTTGGTTCCCAAAATGAACAAAATGAATGTGTCATTTTAAGGATGAACAAATGATAACATTTGAGCTTTTAAGCATGATTTACAATTTGGCAGGTTTAGAATTAGGAAAATTTTATCTGTCACAGTGAGCTTAACAGCTTTCCAATACTTAAAAGACTTTTCTGATGAGATTGTTGGTGATATTAACAAATGCAATTTTTCATATTATGTAACAAAATGTGCCAACATTCAGAAGATCTGCATAAGTTAGTGAACATCAATGCATGATGTTACAAAATCACACATATGTAAAAGATTCATTCAGTTATCAGTGGAGTATGTGACTTCAGATTCCACTTTGAGATTAACCTTTAAGAACTAAAACTTGCCAAGTTCTGGTATAGTATCAAAGAATATCCACAATTATCTGAAAAAAACTATTAAAATATTCTGCCCCTCTCGGCCTTAGTCATTTTGGGGGGGTGGGAGGCTGGGGCGGGGTAGTTCCCTGGCTGGGAATCGAACCCAGGTCATGGCTTTGAGAGCACCGAAGCCTAGCCACCAGGGAACCTCCAGAGTCATTTTCTTAGACACTTCCACGCCACGAGGGCCAAGTGGAGGAAAAAGCAAATGCCCAGGCTGAAGCACAAAAGAAGAAAGATGAGGCAGAGGTCCAAGTCAACCACTAGTTTGTGCACCCGTGGAAGACATAGGAGCAGAAATGAGGAAAGCCAGAGGCCAGGGACAATGGTGTAAACTGTATGTCTGCTGTCCAAAACTTCTTAGTGGATCTAGATCCATCGCCATCAGTTTGCCGCAACCACCTTTTGAGAGATCCACCTTTCTTGTACAAAAAAAAGTCCTTTGCTCTGGACCGACCTGTGATATTCTGGACTAGTTCTGTTCTCAGTTGTGGTTGAATGTAACATGTACAATAAATCATCTGCTATCTTAGCCCAAGGGGAAAAAAAATTCTACCCTTTTCCAATTCCATAGCTTTGAGAAGCTGGATTTTCTTCATACACTTCAAACAAGACAATATATAACAAAATATTGAATGCAGAAGCAGATGAGAACTAGCTATCTTATACTGAGCTCAACAATGAAGGGATTTGCAAAACTGAAAAACAATTCCACTCTTCTAAATATTTTGTTGCAGTTATTTTGGAAAATACTGTTTATTTCTATAAAAGTATTTTAGTTATGTTAATATATACTGGGTTTAATATATTTTTAAATAAATTAATTAGTACTTCAATATTTCTCTAAAATCAATATAAATAAATGTAATCCATACAAATAAAAGCACTTGGGGTCCTCAATAACTTTTAGAGTGCAAGTTAGTTCTGAGATCAAAAGTTTAAGATTGATCAAGTTATGCAAAACACTAGAGTACAGAATCACCAACAATCCACAGTGAACTATTCGGTTATATTCCAAGTATACTAGATATGAAAAGTAAACAGCCATACATTCACTTCATCTTCTATAAGGGTAAGAAACTATTAATTCAGGCTACATACTAATAACAAGGGCTACCTAAAATTTATAACATTAAATCACAGTCCCTTTTTTCTACAGAAATCTTTTTCTAAAAACTAGTTTTTCAGAACTGAATTTCATACAAGAATTCAACCAAATTTTGAATCTTTCTAAAGAAGTTGTCCTTAAAGCATAATCCAACAGTGAGTCCTTTAGATTCTTTTTCCTACTAAGTTCCTAGTATTTTAGTGTAAACACCTGAAATTTATTGTCTTGCTTTCTAATCATACAGGTTTCTAAGTGCTAATTTTCTTATGAACATTCTACCAGATTAAAGCCTAGTTATCAGTAAATTTACAATATTTAATCTCACTAATAACTGAAAAATAATTTTATGCTTTACACATTATAATGGCAAAAAAATAAAGGACAGGTCTCAAAACAGAGAAAGCACAAGAAAAACCAGCACTCTTACATGGAGAAAGTGGCAGTAAAATTGGTAAAATCTTTTTGAAGTCACAAGAAGTTTAAACAGCCCTTTTACTCACAATTCTATCACATCGCCCACCTAGTTTTATTTCCTTCCAAGCACTCACCACTCCTAAATTTTAAAAAGATTAAGGATTCTTTTAAAAACAAATTAATTATCTGTCCTATTCCCATTAGAGTGCAGGCTTCATATTAGCAGGAACTGTGTTCACTAGTTGTATCCTAAGCCTAGGACATCTATCACAGAATAAGTGATCAAAAAAATCTAATAAATAACTGATAGTCACAGAAGTACTTTTTAAAAAAGTAAACAAAAATAAAAATCCTTTGGAAACAACCTATCTATCAAACCCCGAATGATTAAATATAATACACTATGGTACTTCCATTCAGTGATTTTTTAAAAACAGTAAGGCAGATTTACAAGTAACTGGAATGGAAAGAGTTAAGACTCATTAAGTGAAAAGAAAAAAAGATGCCAATATATCAGTATATTTATGTGTTGAGCAGAAAAACACATATAACAAAAAATTATAGAAGAAAGTATGGAAAGATCATATCTAATTGGCAAATAGTCACTTTAAGGCAAAGGTAGCAGGATTTGGTAAGAGACATAGTGGGATCAGGGGAACTTCAGTTTTATTTATGTAATTTAAATTCCTTAAAATCATATATACTCATGCAAATGGCTTATATAATTATGCAATTTTTATTCAAATTATTTCTAAGAGAAGACAACTTATCAGTCAGGAAAAATGAGGCAACCCAGAGACTGGTAACAGGGACCTTCTAGGACTCAAAGGACAATTATGAAGAAATAGTCTTACCATACATATCACAGAAGCTCAGGATGGTACTAGAACGACAGCAAGATCTGCTTAGTGGTTAACTCAAACCATGGAAGGAGGAGCTGCTGTTAATGGTACAGAAATCTGCTGCTGGAGTTGGCTCAAAAACAGCATGGGGCAATACCCTGGCTTCTTCCCCCGTCTCATCAACCAATCTTGTGAAAGCAAGGGAGGCTAATCAAATCATGTGTATACCTTAAACTTATACAACACTGTCAACTTATCTCAATAAGGCTGGAAAAAAACATGTAGAAATTAAAGGAGCCTAGGAAACATGATTCCCTTCAATACAGAATAGAGCAGGAAAAATGTAGGCATAGATCTGAGAGCAAAGTGGCTAACTAGCACAGTTATTTATCAGTGTG
Organism: Lyroderma lyra; assembly: GCA_004026885.1. NCBI lineage: Eukaryota > Metazoa > Chordata > Mammalia > Chiroptera > Megadermatidae > Lyroderma > Lyroderma lyra. Next base: position 127,605 of record PVJL010003216.1, read on the forward strand.
TGCCCTACCTCCTATAGTCTATAGTAGGAGAGGATACACACATATGGTGGCTCAATCTTTTCAAGCCTTATTAAAGAACTAAATAAGAGAACTATACTTGGAGGGAAATAAAGGGGAAGCATGTAGTAGTACAAAACACAACAGTAAAAGAAGTTAAAAAAAATGTGAAAGCAAGTTTTTAAAAATAAAAGTTCAGCTTAGATACCAAGAATTAATTTTTTTTTTTGGGGGGGGGCAGGGAGGGTGGTTCCCTGGCTGGGAATTGAACCCAAGCTGCAACGTTGAGAGTGCCAAAGCCTAGCCACTACACTACCAGGGAACCCCAAGAATTTAAATTTATACTTACGCATTTTGAGTGTCTTCCTCTAAAACCGTTTTAGACAAATATACTTAAAACCCATATCTTTCAAAAAGAATAAAGCAAAAATCTAGGTTAGCAACTATGAAGAGTTGCTTGATGGAAATGCCAATACATACAAGGAAAGAAAAACGTAATTTCATTTAAGCCCTCTATTGGTCTCAGACCAAGAATTGTCAAACTTATTCTGTGAAGGACCAGATGGTAAATATTTTAGGCTTAGGTGTTTATACAATCTGTGTTGCAATTACTCAACTCTGTGAAAGCAGCCATAGTTAGTAAGTAAATTAATGAAGGTAACTCTGTTGTGATAAATCCTTATTTATAAACAGTAAAATTGAAATTTCACATAATTTTCACATCACAAAATATTCTCCTTTAAATTTTTTCAACTATTTAAAAATGTAAAAATCATTTTCAACTCACAGGCCATACAAAACAGCATTAAACCAAATTTGGCCAATGGATCATAGTTTGCTAACCCCTGGTCAGACAAATAATGTCATGGGGGTCTGCATTTCAAGACTAGGTTTGTCTGTTTTCCCCCTTGGTGGGTATAATTTTAAACTCTTTTTAAAACTGTTAAACAGGAGCTAATCTATCTATATTTTTATTCCAATCTATCAACAACAGAGCAAGTTTTCAATGAGGTTGCTAGCCTTTAAAAACGTATACATTGTAATCCAAAGGATCTATGTCAGAACATTCTACGCAAAATCATACCACAATACTTAAAGAGTCTGTCACTGTATTCAATCAAACAGAGGTAATGTAAAAAAAACCTTGGCCATAACCTGCAGGTAAAGCACTCCATTTCTCTGGTTCACATGCATGACAAAAGGGTGGCCAACTATTTGCTCACAAGTCCTGACTGGGGTGCCAATACTATTATTTGTTTACTTGATTGCAAAAGTATATGATCTACCATTAACCTATACAATAAAATAAACTCTAGGCAATATAATGCCTCTAATAACCAAGTCTCATCTAAGGCCCAAATATATAAAATAAATACAACTCCTAAAGAATTCCAAGTTCATCTACTCCTTTACCAATCTTTCAACCAGTAGTCTTATTAGAAAGCTTGTATTTTTACACTACAGCATTGATCCATTGTTGAATCATATTTTTTGAATCTTATTTCAGTACTTTATCTACAGTTTACCCAAAGGGATGTTATTAGAAACTGCTACACAAACCCTATATTATATTTACTATAAAAAAGATTGTGGGAGTTCCCTGGTGGTGTGGTGGCTTAAGGCTTTAGCACTGGCGCTGTCAACGCTGTGGCCTGGTTCGATGCCCAGCCAGGGAACTATCCACATACTACAAAAAAAAAAAAAAAAAAAAAAAAGATTGTGGAAATTTTTATTTAGTATACCATGTATCATCTTTTTTATGAGAACATTTGGGAGAAATTTCTCAGGCACAATGCTACCTACAAACAATTCTCAAGAGACACATATGCCTTTCACCTTATAGATGTTATCTATACCATAAACAAGAATAAAAAATTCTCTTTTATTTGGCTGTAAAACCAAGCTTTCACAGTCCAGGTGTGGTAACTGCGCAAGAACTTAAGGTATACATTTATTTGTATGTACTTCCATAACTAGCTCCAAGTTATTGAACTTTTTTCCTCAAATTTTTCTTTTGAAAACTATCCTAACACACAGTGCTATGTAAGGTACCTCAAACAAAGTGGGACATAAGTATTCAATAGCATAAGAAGCTACCACATACATACAGGTATCAATTAACTAAATAAAAAAAAAAATCTACCTCAAACAGCAACAATTTGTTCTTTGTGTGGCTTCAACAAAATCCCAGGATGCTACTTTATCAGTTGTCTCTTCTTCACAAAGACCACTTGATGAAGCTGAATACTTCCTCCTAAGATTTGAAATTATAAAATTGTTCAGAATTCATAAACTTTCTGTAACACTGAATTAAGCATTAAAATTAAATTTTAAATCTTTTTTAAATTAAAGAAAAGCCAAATGACTATTTATACTTTAAATACTTCCTATTTATAAGTAATTACCAACATGTAATTTTTAAACTTCAAAATGAAAATACGTACTTGTTCTGTGCTCTGTTCATATTGCATTCTTGCCAAACTCTATCCACCACATGATTTGCTAATTTTCTGGGTATTTTCCCACCATGATGGCTAGTACTATCAGAGTTGAAGCCATCAGATACTGAAGAAAATTTGACCCACTTCTGGGCAGACTGAGGATCAACTGAAAATGAAAAAGAATAGGCTGTAGAATAGACGTAGGTTTAAAATAGTATTATTTGGGGTTTTAAAAATTAATTTATGATACAACTTGCCCCAGCTACCTGGCAGATCTACTTATACGGCAGAACTCAAGTAACTGCCAAAATTCTCAAGCAACCAGCAAAAAACTTAAAAGATTTTTTGTGCTGATTGCTTTAGAGTTTTGTTGGTTGCTTGAGACTGCCAGGAACATTTATCTAGCATCTACCAATCCCCATGGGTGTCGGTTAACTGAGCATCTCTACATTTTGAAGCAAAAAAAGTATATTACTTTACTTAAAATACAGAAAGCAAAAAATCAGGGGATGTGAACTGGATGGTAGTGGTATATCAATGTTGATTTCCTGACTTGGAGGATTAAATAGTAGTTATATAGGAAGGTGTTCCTAATTTTAGAAAACTGAGTCCTTAGGGGTGATGGGGTACCATTGTCTGGAGCTTGCTCTTAAATGATAAGAAAATTAATGATAACGAATGTAAATAGAGAGGGTGATGGAACAAATGTTAACCGTTAGGGAAGATGGATGAGGGAGTTCTTTGTATTGTACTTGCAAACTCTTCAATTAAGTTTAAAATTATTTCAAAATAATTATTTGTTACTTTAAATGTTTACTGTATTTAACATAAGAGTTATCAGTAGAGCTAATGAAACAAATTAAAACAATACCTGTTTGGACTTCCTCAGGAGATGTAGGTGGTGTAAGAGTAACTGAAGACATAGCAGGATCTCTTGTGGAAGCAGGCACTTGGTGGACACCCAAGCAAGAAGTTGAACAGTGAGAGGATCCCACAGAGCTGGGAGCAGGAATGTCTGACTGAGGGACTAGAACAAAGCATGCTGGGTAGACCATTCGGACACCAGCTGAAAGGAAAAAAGACAGAAAAATCAATTACTGTTGTGATTATAGTGGGATTAGTTTCACTCAAAAATACTGTAATGTAAAAGTAGATATAATATAACCACATTTGTTTAAATAATAATATATTTAATATATTTTTATAAATATATGCTCTTTTAGCATAAAGTTTTTCTAAAAGAAACCATGAGAAGCTGCTAGTAGTGGTTACCTTCAGTGACAGAGACTTAGAAGAAAGCAGCTCTTTTCATTCTTGGACGTTCTAACCATGAACCTGTATAATTTTTATTTAAATCCTTATTTGCAAACTTGAATGACTATTAGGTACATTAAAATTTATTTTAAAAGTTTAATGAAGGTAATCTAGGTACTAAAATTATGAACCATCTTTTGTTTTCTTCTTTATATGTCTCAGTTTATGTGATTGTGTTTTGCTTCTGTTTTTGTCACAACTACTCTGGCAGTAATGCATATATTAAAATTAAATATTTATTTTTTAATTTAAAAAACCCAAAACCCCAAATAAAGCAATCTTCATATCATTATCAAATGATTCCATTAAACACAGTGTTACAGATTCTAATCACATTTATTAGGTTGATGCAAACATAACTGCTATTGTTGCACTGCTGAAATTTGCTGTTTGATAATGGAATACATTCTTAAATAAATGTGGTTATGTTATACATCACTTTAATGCACATTTCTCACTTTATGTTTCTTTGCTAATGACTTATTACTTGCTGTTTATATTTATTTTAGACGATGGAAATGATGTTAGACAAAAAGCAAATTCAAGCAATTTTCTTATTTGAGTTCAAAATGGGTCATAAAGCAGTGGAGACAACTCATAACATCAATAACACATTTGGTCCAGGAACTGCTAATGAACGTACAGTGCCGTACTAATTCAAGAAGTTTCACAAAGGAGACTAGAGCCTTGAGGATAAGGAGTGTAGCGGCTGGCTATAAGAAGTTGACAATGACCAACTGAGAGCTATCAACGAAGCTGATCATATAACTACATGAGAAGTTGCTGAAGAACTCAACGTGGGCCATTCTATGGTCATTTAACATTTGAAGCAAAGTGGAAATGTGAAAAGGCTAGGTAAGTGGGTGCCTCATTAGCTGACCAGGAATAAAAATTAAAAAAACAAAAAACAAAAAACATCGTTTTGAAGTGTCTTCTCTTATTCTATGCAACAACAATGAACCATTTCTCAATTGGATTGTTACATGCAATGAAAAGTGGATTTTTATATGACAACTGGTGATGACCAGCTCAGTGGTTAGACTGAGAAGCTAAAAAGCACTTCCCAAAACCAAACTTGTACTGAAAAAAAGGTCACGGTCACCGTTTGGTGGTCAGCTGCTGGTCAGATGGACTACAGTTTTCTGAATCTGGCAAAACCATTACATGTGAGAAATATGCTCAGCATATCAATGAGATGCACCAAAACCTGCAATGCCTGAAGCCGGTATCAGTCAACAGAAAGGGCCCAATTCTTCTCCAGGACAATGCCCAACCACACATTGCACAAACAACACTTCAAAAGTTGAACAAATTGGGCTATAAAGTTTTGCCTCATCCAACATATCCACCTAACCTCTCGCCAACTGACTGCCACTTCTTCAAGCATCTTGACAACTTTTTGCAGGGAAAATGCTTCCACAACCAGCAGGCTACAGAAAATGCTTTCCAAGAATTCATCGAATCCTTAAGCATAGATTTTTATGCTACAGAAATAAACTTATTGCTCATTGGCAAAAATTGTTATTGTAATGGTTCCTATTTTGATTGATAAAGATGTGTTATAGCCTAGTTACAATGATTTAAAATTCATGGTCCCAAATTGCAATTACTTTTGCACCAACCTAATGCCTGCTCAATTATACATTCCACACACCTCCCATGTCTCTCTAAGGTGGAGTATACATCTTTACTCCATTTTTAGGCTTACCTGTGTAACTTGTTCTGAAATGTAAGTGCATGTGATATATATCAAATTCTAACAAGAGTTTTAAATGTATTTTGCAGGATCAATGCAACCTCTCTTAAACTTCTTCCCTCTGCCTTGAGATTAGCATGTCCCAAATATAGTTCACCTTGTTAACCAATATATAGAATATGGCCAGTCTGAATACAGCTGACCTAGGCAGAGCAAATGAAACCTACAAGTTTTCAGGTACATACTTTCTGCCTTTTAAGTTATCAGAGGTGACAGTTTTACCAAATGTTAAAAGACTACATAACACAGGCTGCCAACTTTCCAGCCTCCAATTATTATTCATGCAAAATTGTTTTCATCCCACCTTTATAGCATGCTTTCCTCTAGGTAGAATATATTTCCCTGCCCCAATGACTTTGGCATGGCCATGTGACTAGTTTTGTTTAATTGAGTGTAAGCAGAGGTATCCTAGCAGAAGCCTTAAATACACTTACATGGTTAGACTCAGTCCCTATTATGACTTTGTTCTTTTAAGAATAGTATGTCCCAGATACTGGGTACTCCTTGAACCTAGGCTGCAGAGTAAGAACATACAAGGAACCAAACCACAACCAAACTGTAGCCCTTATATAATGTGAGCAGGAAATAAGGAAGAAATAAATGTTTGGTGTTGAAAGCCACTCTAAAGGTATTAGAGTTATTATTCAGCAAAATCTAATACCTACAGTCATGTATTTTCCCCTTAAGATTAATACTCAGAATCCGTACCAACAAGAACTTCTACTGCAGCTAAAGAATCATCTTCCCAATCCATATCTTCTTGTTTTTCTTCAGACATCTCCTTTAAGCAAGATGAAATAGGATAGAATTGTTTCCATTCACCAATTAATTTTTTTGTAGCTGAATCAGACATCTTGAACGCCTGTCCTGTGAGAGTGCCATTTAGTCCAAATGGGCTTAAGATAACTAGAAACCCAAAACAGAGATCAAGTAAGTAACTGTAGACTGCTAACATCAAATAAGATCACAATGAACAGGATGACAAGTATTACGCAATTCTAAAAAAGTAAGAAAAGGAAACCCATAATGATCATTCCTGAGAAAAACAATTTATTGTACTTCATTATTGTGAAGACAAAGTATAAGACTGAGTTTATTACAAAAACTTAAATTTTGTCTACCAAAAAATTTCAGATAGATAGAATTTACCAATGAACTAAAAATATGTGTAATCTTTCAACTTCTCCTAACTTCAACTAAGGAAAAGCAATTTGTGGGGGGGAAAATGTGTATATATAAAAATCTACACACTTACAGTATTTGCTTTTTTACTAAGCCATGTACATTTTTAAAAACCAAATACTAGGCTTAGAATTAAAACAAGAATGCACTGGCAGTCTTTAAAAACAAATCAGCAATCTTATAAAGTATTTCCTCTAGATAAATTATATCAAAAGTCCCTGTTTTAAATGTTAAAAATGACTTATGTGACTGACTAGCAAGATAACCACGGAAACATAAACATATATAAATGTGCTAAATGCTATTTTTAAAAATTTTTAAATATTCTACCATTTTATGTACGATTATTTTAAAAATAATATTTGTATTAAAGAACTTATTTTGTTGACTTAATACTCTAATGGGGTTGAAGAAAGTAAATTGCATCAGAATCATAAACAGGCTAAAATCTCATTAATCCCAAAATGTATAATGACCAATTTCAGCAAGAATTTCAACAATAAAAGATCAAATACCTAAGCAAACAAAATAATCTACTTTGAAAAAAATAAATAAAATAAGCTAGAAAAAAGAAAATCCTAAGGAACAGAGAGAGAGGGGAAAAAAATCTACCTTGAAATGGACTATTAGACTGCTGAGCGAGAGTGATATGCTCTTCACTAAGAAGGTACACAGGTTGATGTTGGTTAATTTCCACACTGGTACAAACATTGCTGTCTCCATGCAAGAAAAAGGTGAAAGAGCAGGACAAGTGTTCACTAACAAAGAAAAAAAATTACATTTTAGTGATAATACTCCAAAAAAATGTTAACTTGCTTTTCTTTACTATGCAGATATACCACAAAATGCACATTTTCTTTAACTCAGAAATTGTACATCATCATCTGAAGGGAAAAAGAATCACAGATATGAGCAAAGATTTAGTTGTAAGAAATGTTCTTCACAGTACCATTTACAGTAGAAATAGCTGCAAGTAGAAGAGCCAGTTGGACAAGTTAGGTACACGAACACATACAATTAATATAATAATATACCTACCAAAATAAGTAAAGGTGAGAAGTGCATTTAATGGAAAGGGTAGGTAGGCTACCAAAATAGTATAGTCTCAAGTTTTTTTTTTAAGAGGAAAAGCGAAAATTTCTTTGGTGAAAAAAGTCTACAAGTACAATTAAGTAAGGATGAACTAGTTTTTATTTTTGTTTATTTTCTCTTCTATATAAGATATGAAATACAAATATATTTCTTCATTTTATTACTTCTAAAATTGGACTGCATGCAATCAATCAGGCATTTAATGTACTGTCTGCTCTCAGCTCCAATTATTTTAAAGCAGGGGTGTCCAACCTTTTGGCTTCCCTGGGCCACATTGGAAGAACTGTCTTGGGCCTCAAGTAAACTACACTAACAATGACGATAGCTGATGAGCTAAAAAAAGGTCTGTGCATAATTTTTGTAAGGTTTTAAGAAAGTCTCCAAATTTGTGTTGGGCCACACTCAAAACTGTCCTGGGCTGCATGCAGCCCATAGGCCACAGGTTGGACAAGCTTGTTTTAAAGCAATGATGTGTCTCAGCAATTGAAAGCATCCTAGAATCAAAGTTACAGGCAAAACAGAACATCTCATGAAATTTAGATATGGCTGGGTATCTATGTAGGAAAATAAAAAGTTCCCAAGAAAAAGAAGCAGAAGTGTCCTTAAGATAAAATTTAGAAAGGTCAAGTGGCCCAGAAGAGAATGTTATTGTTCTAAGAAGAATCCACATTTCTTATTCCTTCTCTACATTTTTATCTTAATAATCTGACTTAAAACAACCAGTTCTTTAATGTGTAACAATTACTAAGCTCAGAACCTATTGTACATAACTAATAAGCCCTCTTGAATTATTTCTGGACAAGGCAACCACATAATAAATTAAGTAACAGTAAAAGTTATACTATATAGCTAACAGAAGTGGGAAAACAGAAGGTACAAAACAGTTCGTGAAGAGTAATGCAGAGCTGAGAATGTCTTCATCTAATGAATATTAAGGAGCCAATAGATAAAGTTGTCTAAAGTTGGTAGAACAAGAAACTGAAATTTAAGCATATTATTTAAAAGTTAAAAAGAAAAACTGAAAATATAACTGAAAACTGAAACTAATATAACGAAAAAAAATCTTACCTTTCACGGTAAGAATCAGTAGACACACTGTGTCTAAAAGTTAATTAAGGCCTAGAGGTAAAGCAATTCTTCAATTCTGGCAGTAACCACCAGAATAAACAAACAAACAAACAAAAAATAAACAAACGAAAATAAAAATCAAACAAAACCAGGTTACTTCCACGGAGCAGGACTAGAGTAAGCAAGGATCTTAAAATTTTCTAATTTATAATACCATTTTATACTTCTATACTGCTTGAAACATAACTTTTAAATTTAAAACATTTTTCAATTCTATACATTAATCAGTTATTACCATATCTTGCCTCACCCTAATAGCTTTGTTGTTTTTTTTAACTACATGTGAACTTCTATTTAGAATAATTTAAAATTTATAGAAAAGTTGCAACAAGGATAGTATAGAGTTCCCATGTACCCTTCACCCAGTTTCCCCTAACGTTAACATTTTACATAACCATGCTATCTTGACAGACAAGTAATTGACACTTGTAATTTACTACATAATAGTACATTACTATTAACTAACTCTAGTCTTCATTAGGAATTCACCAGATTTTTTTACTTATGCCCTTTTTTTGTTCCAGGACTCAATTCAGGATACCAATACTGCATGTAGTTGATAGATTTTCCCCTAGCTGCTTTACTGAAGTATAATTGATAAAGCCAGTAAGAAATAAAATTTTAAAATATTTAGATTACTTAATAAATAAAGTTTGTTTCTCCCCTCATTAAAAGACATCCTATTGAAATACTTATTGGTTAAGTAATTACAAAAACTACAGACATTTGCTATGGTATAAGAGTATAAATCTAAAATAATCATCAAGTCAAGATAAGTAAAGAGACTGTTAACTAGTAATTTTGAGAACTGTCCATCCAAAAACAGACCATTGCTAATGCTCATTGAAAGTAAATTCAATTTTACTTTCCAGCAATATTTTTCAGCAGTGGTGAGGTACCTATACTACAAAACGAAAAAACCTACTAAACACAAAGCTATCTCCAAATGCTTAAATCAAAAACCCACATGCACATATTCAAAAGAACGGCATTAATTTAATATTATCTATTCAGATTTAAATGCACTACATACTAAGCCACCAAGTGAAAGCAAATGTTATTCCTTCATTCAACAAGTATTTTATGGCTAAGTACATAATGCTATATATAGTAAGCTCACATTTATTGAATTATAGTTATGGCTAATGCTAACAAAAACCAGGTACAGGATTCTATGAGAATGTCTTAACAAGACCTAAATAATAAAAACAAACTTTTAATTCCTTAGAGGAAAAGAAACAAACTTGAGTAACATTATAAAAGTTATACATCCTATGGTGCCTTATATCAGCCTACTCATTCCCCAATTCCCTTTGCTTCTCTGACCTCATCTCTTAGCAGTCTTCTAATACTTTCCCTTCTCTATCATTTGGCCCTTCTGGTGCTCCTTAAACACACCAGGCCTTTTTACCTACTGTACTCAACCTAAAACTTCATTCCAGCTATCTACCTGCATTACCTTCATCAGGTTTTTGTTCAAATACCTTCTAGATGAGGTCTTCACTGATCATCCTACTTTAAATTGCCCCTCAATTCCTCTCCTGGGACTTGTTTTGTTTTGGCTAAAGAAGTAGTCACTATCTAACATGTTATAGTTTCTTTATTTCTTAAAGAATATAAGCTCAATTGGAGGAGGAATCTGCCTCCTTTGTTCAATGTTTTAACCCCAGCATCCAGAATAGGTCCTTGGCACAAAATAGATGCACACTAAATACTGTACAATGAAGTCCATACCTGAACTACTTATCTCTAACCAAACATATTCCTTTTCTTATCAAGTCCATATCTACATAGCTGCCCAAGCCAAAAATATCCTTGTTTTTTCTAAACTCCTTACATTGAAATAATAAATCCATCACTAATTCCTACTGATTCTAGTTCTTAAATATCTATGATCTGTTGACATCTGAATAACTATTAAAATCTTTCATTTATATGGTTAGTTTACATTGCTGCCAGCAAAATTTCTAAAAATTAATTCTGATCATGTAACTGGAAGGCTTGAAATCAACAGTTCCCCAATGTCCTCAGGACTAAATAAAAAAATACCTTAGCATCGCAATTTAGACCTTTCACAATCTGATCCTTGACAAACTCTCTAGATCAGACATGTCCAACCTGTGGCCATGATGGCTTTGAATACAGCCCAACACAAATTCTTAAAACATTATGAGATTTTCAGTGACCTTTTGGTTTTTTTTAAATCTCATCAGCTGTCATTAATGTTACTGTATTTTATGTGTGCCCCAAGACAGTTCTTCTTCCAGTGTGGCCCAGGGAAGCCGAAAGGCTGGAGACTGCTACTCTAGACAGAGATACTTAACTCCCCCTTTGTTTACCACAAATTCCTTTCCACTTCTTAATCATTCCTCAAGACTCCTTTAAGCATCATCTATGTGTTCCCATAATGCTCTATGCATTCCCATAATGCTCTATGCTTATAATATTTATAATAGCACTACTATTACTTACTTACTAACTGAACTCATTAACAGGTTGTAATTTTCTTGATAAAAGCAATTAGAACTTTAATATCTGTGAAAGATTGAGGTATTGGTCCCAATTCTTTATCTCTCATTTTTTAAATCATGGTAAAAAATGCAACATACAATTTACCATATTAACCATTTAAAAATGTGCCATTAAGTAGTGTTAAATATATTCACATTGTATAAAAGATCTCCAGAACACTTCATCTTGTAAATATTAAATTACACCCATTAAACAATTCCTCCTTTCTACCTTTCTACCTCTTTCTAGTCCCTGGCAACCACCATTCTATACTTTGTTTCTATGAAGCTGACTGCTATAGATACCTCACATAAGTACAATCACACAGTATTTGTCTTTTTGTGATTGCCTTATTTCACTTAGCATAATGTCCTCAAGTTTCATCCATGGTATAGCATGACAGGATTTCTTTCCTTTTAAAGAATGAATAATAATCCACCACACACACACACACACACACACACACACACACACACACACACATTTTGCTTAACTCATCATTCATCCATCAATGAACATTCAGGTTGCTTTCACCTTTTGGCTATTGGGAATAGGATGCTAGGGTGCTACAAACATGGATACAAAAATATCTTTTCAAGATCCTGCTTTCAATTCTTCTGGCTATATCCTCAGAACTAGGATTGCTGGATCATATGGTAGTTCTATTATTAAATAAGATGGAAGTTTTTGAGAAACTTCCATACTGTTTTCCAGTGTTTGCATCATTTTATAATCCTATCAACAATGCACAAGGGCTACAATTTCTGTATCCTCACTAACATGTGTTATTTTTCATTTTATTTGTTTGTTTTATTATAGTAGCTACCCTACCAGATGTGAGGTGGTATCTCATTGTGATTTTTATTTGCATCTTGCTGACTGGTGATGTTGACAATCTTTTTATGTGCTTGTTGGCCATTTGTATACCTTTTTTCAAGAAATAAACACTTATTCAAGTCTTTTGTCCATTTTTTAATCAGGTTATTTGATTTTCTGTTGTTGGGTTTTAGGAGTTCTTTACATATGGTGGATATTAACCCCCCTTACCAGATATGTTATTTGCGAATATTTTTCTCCCATTTGCACTTGATTTTAGCCAAAAGGCCAAGAAGCAATTTTCTCCCATTCTGTATGTTGCCTTTTCACTGTTGATTATGTCCTTTGATGCACAAAGGTATTTAAGTTTGATATAGTCCCATCTGTCTACTTTTGCTTTTCTTGCCTAAACTTTTGGTGTCATAACCACTGCCAAATTTAATGTCAGGAAGCTTTTCCTCTAAGTTTTCTTCTAGGAGTTTTATAGTTGTAGGTCATATGTTTAGGTTTTTAATCCATTTTAATTTTTGTATAGAGCATAAAATTAAGTATCCATCTTCATTCTTTTGCTTGTGGATACTCAGTTTTCCCAACACCATTTGTTGAAGAGACAGACCATCTTTTCCCAACTTAGCAGTCCTGACACCCCTGTCAAAGATCATTTGAACACAAACACAAGAGTTTATTTCTGAACTTCATGCTAGTCCATTGGTTTATGTATCTGTCTTTACACCAATACCACGCTGTTTTGTTTGTATTATGTTTTGCTCACCCCTCTCTTTATCCAGGCTCTGCAGTGTGACTTTGTAGTTCTTCCCATTAGAGGTAAAATATACTTCCCCAATCCTTGACTTAGGCTTGCTTTGGGACTTGCTTTAGCCAAACAGAAGCTTGAAATGTGCTTATACATTTGGCTTGCCCTCCAGTGTTTCTTGCATAACCATACGAGCATGTCCTGGCTGGCTCACTAGTCTAAACTGGATGAGAACCTTATGAAATACACTTCTACCCAACCTGTAGTTTACAGTGTGGACTAAACTGGCAAATCCCCAGTTGACCTGCAGATACTGGTACCCATGGAGATTGGTAGATGCTGGCTTGCGAGTGCAGGTTGCTTGAGTTCCACTTAATGGAGAGTCTATTGTATAGAACTGATGTTTTAAGCCCCTATGTTTTGGGGGTGATTTGTTACATAGCAATAGATGACTGGCACCAAAGGTGAGGTGCTACCATGACAAAAACCTAAATATGTGGCGTTGGCTTTGAGACAAGATGATTGGTAACAAGAAATGTAAGTTGCAGAAAAGTGGTGAGAAAATTATTATAGAGGGCTGGGAAAATGGTGGACTCATGTTATGTAATAAATACTTCATAGCATTGTTGCCAAAAATAATCTGGACAGTAGAAAATGTGCCTAAAGAACTTAGAGTTGGGGGAATGGATAAAGTTAAAATGCAATTTGGTTGTTAGCAGTTATATTTGATAAAGAATCAAAAGAAAGAAATGAACTCAGAAAAAAACGTGCTGGTTTGCAAGCATAATTTAAGAAAGAATACGAACAACCCAGAAACTACAGGGCTAGAAAATACAACTGTTTCTCAACAAAGTGATAGTGTAGCCTATATAAAACACAGCCTCAAGGAAAAGACCAAATCAAGAGTGTGATTCTAATACTCTGTGTTAAGAATATCAAACATAATCCTTTTTTGGGGGGTGGGGGTGGGGGAGGGGAGTAGTTCCCTGGCTGGGAATTGAACCCAGGCCGTGGTGTTGAGAGCACTGAAGCCTAGCCACACCACCAGGGAACCCCCTCAAACATGATTCTTGATAAGCTGAAACATTAGGATTTTAAAAAATTATCCTATAATCTATGTTTATTTTTCTCAATGAAGGTATCTAATATAAACAAACATATACAACTAATTTTGTTACTATATGTGGGAATGTTTAAGTAATAATATTTATGCTTTTCTTTCCTTTGAGTGTCCTCTTTTCTAACACAATTCTTCTATAATTAAGGTTGTGTTACAGAGCATATAAATACACAATATAATTTCTAAATAGTATTTTTATCTTAGTAAATCACTAATGTTTAATTTCTGAGACGGATATGCCCATTTTATGTATGACGTAGATCAGGCAAAAACCAATTTTCATGGCATTTTTCTCTTTACATAATAAATAAAAAAGGCATGAGAATTTAAAAGCAAGACAAAAGTGCTTTTAAAATATCAAAAATTCATATTCAGTTGGTTAGAATGACTGTTTTTTTTACAGGTTTTTCAGGAAACTTTAGAAGACAAATATTTCTTGCTAGAAAGGGAAAATTTTAAGTGTTTAAAGGGGGAATTACTAACTAAAACTACTTAGGTCAAGGAAAACATTTATTAAGGATGTGACTCAAGCAAAAATAATCTATTACGTACAGAAACTGTAATTTGATTAGTTTGGGGGATCAAGTTAGTATGCTATACAAATATTATAAATACTGTGTGCTTCTCAGTAACTGAATAGATTTTAAAATCTGAATTGCAAACACTTCCAAGAACATTTGCAAGTATAAACAACAACCTAAAACAATCTGATGTTCTTTATCTTTAAAAGACAAAGAGGCTAGGAGACCTGAATTTTTATCCTCATATTTCCTGTTCTTTTAGTCAGAGGTATAGTTCTTAAAAATACAGCTTTCAACTCTGTGTTTGATTTCATACGTGAAATATTAAGTGAGAATAAAAAGGATACTCAAAATGGATTTTGCCAGGACATAAAAGGCAAATAATATGATTAAAAGTTTTCCTAAACTGGTTATTATAATCTGAAAAATGTTAAAAAGAAGTAAATGTACTTAAATTCTATGAACTATTATTTAGGAAATAAATGCCATGTGGTATATATTAGAAATCATGGCCCATTATATGAAGGCCCAATATAGACTTTCCATAGGTCCAAAGAGTAAGCACTTGACTATCTTAACTTTTGAATTAGAAAAGAAAACTTGGCTTTTTGATGTAAAGCAGGGTGTCCAGTATTTTGGCTTCCCTGGGACACATTGGAAGAATTGTCTTGAGCCACACATAAAATACACTAACAATAGCTAATTAGTTAAAAAAAAAAGTCTGTGCATAACTTTTGTAATGTTTTAAGAAAGTTTACAAATTTGTGTTGGGCCCCATTCAAAGTCATCCTGGGCTACATGTGGCCCATGGGCAACAGGTTGGACAAGCCTGATACAAACTGGTAATTTTCTCTCAAAGGGGTCTTTGTAAAAACCCAATATTCCAAAATGCGAAACATATGATCAGTCTCTCAGCCCCGTTTGTTTATCTGCACTGCCCTACTCACCAGCAGCTCTCAATTCCGGTTGCCTATTATTAAAGAAAAACATCACCTCCTCTACCGCTAGGATATGTTCTCAATATAGATAGTTCGATCTAATTATAAAATGGTTTAAAATAAACCAACTTTATGCATGATATAGGAGAAAAAAAACTAAACATTCTAAATATGGGATAACATTTCTGAAATTCTTACTTTAAAGGCGATATTCTATTCAGAAAATATTAGGAGACAAAAAAATGTTAAGTAATACTAAACATGCCATACTAAACCAAGAATGACTCTTTTTTCAAGGAGGGATTTCACTGATAATATCACCTCAAACATTTTTGGTACTCAGCACTTAAAAAAAAGTGAAGTTAAAACAAATACATGTAACTACTATAAGAATCCAAGGTACTGTTAGCTACTATAAAGTACTGTAGAGAGAATACCAGTGCTCTCTAGGAGTTTACACTGCGATAACCAAAACAAAAAGGTATCAGTGGCTCCTGAGCCACTTTCTTTGCTCGAGCCCGCTCCTACCTCTTTGGAGTGTACTTTCTCCTCAATAAACTATCTTTTTGTTTCACCACTTAAAAAAAAAAAAAAAAAAGGTATCAGTGAGGCAGAATTTACTACTGAAATTAAACAAAAGATTCATTTCTAAGACAGAAAATGAAAACATGCATATAAAGTGAGCTGTTCTGTAACAGTTTAATATGTATAAGGGTTTTCTGGAAAGTATCCAGTCATGTGATATAAAAAAAAGAGGCATTTATGGCTGGATTTTTTCTGGACTGCCCTCATATACTGCTTTAGGAGGTGCCATATTTAACTCATTTATAGCATTTCTGTTGGGTACAGAATGATGATATCCCATTTTGCTGGTAGGGAATTTAAGGCACAAAGAAGTTAAATGGTTTAAGATCACAAAACTCATTAAAGGGAATGTTGATGTAAAACTAGTCATCCTAACAACCAATTAAAAATAGGCAAAGGACTTGAACAGATATCTATCCAAAGAAGTTACACCAAGCACATGAAAAGATGCTCAACATAACTAATCCATTAAAGAAAT